>CAEMYA010000113.1:1579760-1619591 GCA_903131615.1 Diplodus sargus
TCGGTGCCCGCTGGAGTGGACCGGCTGCTCTTTGGCCATCAGAGACTCGGCACGTTTGATGATGTCGCCCATGCGGTGGATGAAGCCCTCCTTCTCTGACGGCAGGATGAACTCGTTGTGCACCTGAAAGACAAAACGACAACGACTGAATGAAGTATTCAGAGACTTTACTTAAGTAAAAGTAGCAATACCACAATGTGAAAAATATTCCCTGTGAGTTCTATATGATATTATATTAGAGATTATATTATTGGATTGTTAGAAGTTAACAGTGATGGCAGAGTATTTCTACTCCTCCACATTTCAGAGGCACATTTTTTCCCTCTTTACTCGCTCCATGTATTTGACAACTTTAATTACTAGTTACTCTGCAGAATTAATGTACCAGTCGAGCCAAGTTAGCAGATTTTTTAAATGAATTTATTGCAATAATTTTCCCTTGAATGCCTGATCACTGCAGCTCTGTAAAGGGACACATAGAAGAATACATGCTTCTAAGAATAGCGGACCTATTTGTTGTTTATCTGTCCGTCCATTTATGAAATGAACCACCCAGACACACACCCACCTCCCCCCAGTGATGCTTATCCTGAGGAAAATATCATTAATCACCGAATGTGACTCCACAACACAGCTGATTGTCAGAGGCGGTTCGGACTTTTGCATGTTCATGCAGTTTTGAGTGTTGCTGTGGATTGTGGGTTGGGGTGTGGTGACCGTTCCCTGTCAGTATGGCATAAAAAAAAATAAAAACCTTACACTGAGAACCACAGGGGCTGTTGTGATGCCAAACGCCCCTGCTGAGCCAAGACTCGGTAAACAAAAGCCCACTGTGTTTTTTTAAGAGTCAGGAAAAACAGTATGTTCAGTGAAGTGCACACGCCGCCTCATCATGTACCTCTCTACGCTAATGAAGCTGAAAGACAGTAACGGGGGGATGGAGCTGCTTACCTGCGTCACAGAAAGTTAGATATACTATCAGCTGGACAAACAGAAGGCTGTTAACTGGAAGCGAGATGAATCATGTCCATGTCCAGCTGAGATAGAGGAATCTGTCAGGACTTATCAGCTGACGTTTATTTCTGTCAAAATATTATAAAGTTCCTGGAGGCTTTAACAAATCTTATGTCAAATATTTGTATTGTTTTAAGCCTTAAATGTACAAAGTGTGACGGCAGCTGCTGCGTGATTCTCCATCAAAACAGAGACAACTGATTTTGATTTTGTTCTAACGCAGCGTGGGATCATGGGTGTTGCTCTCTTTAGCGTTAAACATCCACCATTGCTGATGAAAATCTGACGCAGCTCAACAGAAATGTTTACAGACAAGGTAACATTTACAAGTTTAGTCACGCTCGCTGTGATCCTTCCTAACTCTCTGAAAATAAGCGTGGCTGTGCCAGATTGGATGGACTCACTTGTTGGCCGCTGCTCCTAAATTTCAAACCCGACCAACAAGGCTGCTTGTGTGGAAACTTTATCTTATATTGCAAAATGTAAAAGGTGTAAAATAAAGATATTGTAGGTAAGAAATAAACCATGAAGTTGCTAAATCGTTCTTCATTTTAACCTAAAAAGGTTTTGAGGTTTTTACGTCGTCTGATTTGTAGCCAGAATCAGCTCTTTCAAATTAAAATGTAAAAATCATTATCAATAAAAAACTACTCCCTCAATTCAGCAGACTCTGACTCTGAGACTTTGTCAGGACTTCTGTCGTAGTTTTATGAGTAAAAAATCATAACCAAATATAATAAATCTTTACTTGGTCAAAAGCCAAATTTCACAAAAATCCATATCTTTCACAGCTTAAGTAAATAACAGGGACGAACACAAAGGAATCTTTTGTCTTTAACCAGATCGAAGTGTTTAATTGTTAACATTGTGAAGAAACCTGGTGATGATTGCTTGGCCGGTGACTAATTACTCACCATGACGGCAGCGATGTCTTCAGGGTTATCTCCATCCAGGTCAAACTTAAAGGTCACCATCTTGTCGTTGTGCGTCTGCAGCTGACACTCCACCACCCGGTCCACTTTATCAGAGAGCTGCACAGACGGACGGGATCAATGGTTAACGACGGGTGTCTGTTTACTCTCTGAACCACCGAGCAAAGTTAAACACAGGAGGAACAATGTGTTTTTGTGTGTGAGCAAACATGTGTGTGAGTCTACTGTAAAATAGTGTGTGTTGTGCTGTGCACGCTCTGCTCCACTGTACTGTATGTGGTTATGCACGAGCTGTTTGTCTCTGCCTGCGGTCCAAACATTGTCATTAAAAGGCCGCAGAGTGTCCTGATCAGAGGAGAAATGTACTGCGGTGACCAGGGGAAGAACAACATTACTACCGATGATGTTACACAATCAGGGTGGAGCTCCACCACTCGCCCGTAATTAAAAAAAAACCCTCTTCTTCAAGATTCAATCACTCCAGCTGCATGATTTATTTGTTTATGCCATGTTTAAATGTGTTTTAATGAAGCTGAACTCTGATTTATCGTACCCCGGTGATGCGCAGCCTCGAGCGCGCCCTCCTCCTGAACAGCTTCCCAGCGGTTCTCCTCGCTGCCGTTTTCTCGCTCTTCTCTGATAGGCCCTCGTAGCCGTCGCTCAAGCCTGAAGTCACATCGGAGGCGTAGCTGCAAGGAAACGTCACGTGATTCTGGTTGAGAAATGCACCCAAAACCACCTCATGCAGTAATTTCAACAGCAGATTTATCATCGACAACAGGAGGAATTCCATCGCTGCTGATTGTCTTCATCACACATAATAATAAGAGCACTTCGGAGTGTCAAACAAAGTCTGGATGTGTTGCAGCGGCACGTCTCTTGGGTGTATAAACAATATAGTTTAAAGAGAAGAGTAAGCAGCACGTTTATGTGCCCTGTTGTGTTTACACAATGAAGTTTTAGCTTTCAGGGAACTGGAGAACATTCAGCTCATTTTATAAAAAGCTTCGGTCGGCTAATTGCGTCTCTTGGGTCTTTTTGGATCGCTGTGGTCACAGACTCTCCTCCATCTACAGGCTGCAAACATTTACAAGCTTGCTGGTTGGCAGCGTCCACTTGTCTCTATTAAAAAACCTGCACCTCACGGGTAACATTAGTTCAAAGTAAAGCCTCTTTTTACCTTTAAACAATAGGAACATGGAAATTAGACTCAACTGGAATCAAGACGCGTGCTGAGAATGTAAATGACTCCAGTGTTTTGTTGAAAAGTAAATGATAATCTTTTCTCAGAGGCAGAACAAAGCAACCGAGAGGACATTTTAATCTGTTATGGAACATGATACTCAGATATCCTTGATGTTTATTTAAATCTACTACTGACAAGTCAGATGAAGAGTCAGTCATGCACAGAGTTCACCACCATCTTCTTAAAGATCAAGTTCAAGGACTTTTGTGGTAAATACAGTAGTTTGTTTGTGTGAATGTCCATCATCTTTCCACTGCGACAGCATTAAAACTGCAGATGAACGGCAGAAAGTGATTTACGACATATATGATGTGTCTCAATTCGGGAGCTGCATTCTTCGAAGTTGCGTCACAGCGGTGCGACGAAGCCGTCACATGACGGATGCAACCGCTGCATCCTTCAAGGCCGATCCTGCACCAGTGAACTGGTGACGGTTGTTTTTACATACACGGAGCAAAACAGAATGCAGTTCATGTCACTGCTACAAAAGAGGGACCCCAATACTGTCAAGGGCGCCAGTCTTGTTGTCTGTCGCTGTGTTTGTGTTTGAATACAGAGTGCAGCTTTTCCACACCATAAGGCTGACAGGTGCGTAGAAGCCCTAAAAGAGATTAATAATTATTATTTGTCGCCTTAATCGCATCTTCATTATTAGAGACATTAAAGTCTGAAGATGGAGTCCAGATATAAAAACCTTTTAACACATAATCTATCGTTCATTGTCGGCTCAACATCCCACCAACGTGGAAAAAGGGGGCCTCCACAACATCTGAGAGCCTGTCACACAGAAACCAGCAAGACTCCACTCTGCCTCACTGCAATAAAAACACAGAGGAGCCTGTTGATCGCCTCAAGCTTGTTGTCACAGCCCCACACATGTAGGAGGAGGAGGAGGACAGGGGGGAGTTACAGAGGAAAGACACTTCTATTAAAGTCACATTGATCTCCAGGTCTCTAACCTATATGAAGAAAGGACTATTGACCTCTGCTGTGCCTCACATCTTTAAAGGAAGAGCAGAGTGAGGAGAGAAAGGAGGCCGGGGAGAGTTACCTGTCCACAGGGGAGTTGAATCCACTCGGGGGTCCTGAGTTGCCGCGTTCTGTGTTGCTGGATACAGCAATGCTCTATGAATAGAAAAGCAGGATGTTGTTAGGTGAAGGAGGATAAAGACGTCCACTGATGTATTTGTCGTTTGAGGTTTAGTACAGAAACAAGAAGAAGCTTGTTCCCCACACTGAAAATTAATCCCTGCGTTTATTACCCTGAAATCCCTTAATTTGGTAATTAGCTTTGATAAAAGTAGGCATGTGTATGATTTTTATTTTCAGGGACAGCAATCCTGTCCTGTCCTGTTGATCCACCACTTTCATCTGGACTAAATTACTAAGATAACTATCGGATGGATTGCCATGAAGTTGTCTTCAGAGGAGAAGACCTGCTGACAGTGTGATCCTTTCTGCTCCCCTTTGCTCATGAAATTTAGTTATAATTTTTGTTCCTCACTGACTGTTACTTTCCAACCATGTACTGTTTGTACATAACTCTCCATCAGCACGGTTTCAGATTGAGTAACGCTGATGAAGACATTTTGAAAGTGGTCCAACTTTGACAACAAGTTCTTCATCGAGGCCACTCACCGAGGGGAAGCGGAGGGCTGGGACGGGGAAACCGTTTGCAGTCGGCGTGTCGGTGTGCGGCGTTGGAGGTGTCGCGGGCGCGTTGAAGCTGCCGGCCTCCAGCGGATCCTGAAGCCCAGAGGAGCTCAGATAGCCGTCCGTCTCGCAGTCAGCTGTTTAAACAAAGGACATCAGCCATTAGCATGTGACCGACTGTGGCCTGACTAACTGACATAAACTGTACACATACATCTAATGACCCCAAACTGAGACACACACACACACACACACACACACACACACAAACACAATACATGCTGACAAGAATGAAGTGATTCACAAGGACCCCCAAAAGGAAAATGTGGGCTGTGGTTTTATGTAGAAACTGGGACATTTTCAGTAACTACAGTGCAGCACACGCGCCAGCACCATGAGACTTACAGGGCATGAATAATTCAGTAATCCACAGTTTCACATTTCACTGTACGCCTCCCATGTGCTCGGAGATCTGAACAGCTTTATGTTCAATTGAACTGTTCTGCTATTGCAGTTAAAAGAACGTCTGTCTCTCCAGAGTTTATGATGAGCTGTTGACCTGAACACATAATAAATCGCACTGCCAGAAGTTGAACTTTGTGACTTCTTTATGAACTTTTTATGAATGAAAGTTAAAGTATGCTGCGGGTTTCAAACAGTGGTGGAATCTATCAAGTACGTTCACTCAAGTACTGTATCGGATTACAGGTTTATGCTACTGTGCTTTATCTGACAGCTACTAGTAACTTTACAGATGACATTTTTCTTGATAAACATGATCAACTTAAACACATAAAAAAAGGATAAATTCACCCAAAAATGAAAATTCTGTCACTATCTACTCACCTCCAAGTGATAACTTATAACGCAGCATCATGAGTACATCAGCTGTTGAGACTTTAAGCAAATTTGTCTGATAATCTTGTATTTTTCCTATCTTATTTTTTCCACTGTCCCGTCACTGCTAGGTTTAATTAAGAGATATCATAAGTATCATACTGGACAATTCCCACGTAGTTATAATAATAGTTATTTTCTGATCTTGGTGTTTTATATCTTCAGGCTTCAGGAGGTCCTGTATGGGAAACATCCCTGTTGAAATGCTGATGATACTACAAACTTTTCACTGTGTGCGTATGTGTATGTTAGGCGGCTCACAGTTGGCAGAGGACAGGCTGTTGTGGCGCATGTGGAAGTGCTGGTCTGCCTCGGGCTCCTCGGGCTCTGCAGGATAGTTGGAGCTGACGCCAGAGTCCACCGAGCTGGTGACGGGGGACAGGATGGGGGCCAGAGGTGTCAGAGCCGGGGTGGGAGACTCCACGACGTTGCTGACTCTGGGTGGAAGCTCTGATTCTTCTTCTAGGGCTTCCTGCTCCAGCTTCTTCTTCCGCTCCTCCGCCTGCCGCCTCAGCTTCTCCCTCTGCCGCTTGATGGTGGTCACCCTGTCCCGTATGGCCTTGGCCACAAGCTTGAAGTCTGCCTCGCACACGAACCCGAGCACCACCTGCATAACAACATACAGGGATGGTCAGGGCACAACATGGATGCATGTGGATAAGTCATGGTGCATGGTGTGCTGCTGCCGTCTGTAAACAATCCATCCATGTCTGTTGTACTTTGTGACCTGAGCACAGTCTTGCGTTTTTGTGCTAACAGCGTTCGTTTCGACGGAAATTGTGTGCATTCTCTGTCATTCTGGAGTTTCGCACTGCCTCCAGTGTCCTGCAGCTAAATGTAAACTATTTACACAGGTTCCTCTAAGTGACAAAGTGAGTTAGTGACAGTCGTGTCTTTGAACTGACAAAAGCGTTTTTGTGTCAACAACATTTCTTTAAAACCAGTGAACGTTGTGTTCATTCTTCGTCAGTTTGGAGTCTTGCGCAGCCTCTTGTGACACCCAGTCCTGCCGAGTGGGACAGTCAGTCCGTACCTGCCTCTCAACACATAGTCAGATTACAGCAGATCGGCCGGACTAGATGTCCCCTGCTGATACCAAATTTGATCTTGATGAAAACTACCACAAAGAGGTAAACAAGTAAGGAATTGTGGCGTGCATTTTCATTAAAAGTGACCTCTGCGAAGGGGGCTCTGGAGGACATAACAGCCTGTTTCGTAACAAGCAAGAGGGCCATTATATTATTAAAGACGTGACCTCGGCTGCTTCCTGAGACACGCTCTCACATTTCGAACGACTGATGATTAAATGTTGAGCTGTGCCCTTGACACACTCTGCAAGACGTTCTCTTTATGGGCTGGAGCTCCTTCCAGAGTGTCTGCTGTCATATCAGCGCCGTAAAAGAAACATAATGATGCCAGAGTGCATTAGTGAGCCCGCTTTCACTGTTTGGGGTCAAGTGGGGATCAAGACAGATAACTCAAAGAGAAACCTCCATTTCAGTCATAATGTCAGACTCTGTGCTGTGGTGCTCTGAAGCTTATTTAAAAGTCTGACCACATTTTCTTCAAGGCATCTCTTTTTTTATGAGGATAATTTTTGGTGATTTTTTTTGTGTAAACATCATGTTAGCCTCAATCAGAAAACCTATAAAAAACAAATCACAAATAACATTAGGACTCATAGAACATGCAGGGGTTATCTGAAGACGCCTTTATCGGTTCATCTGGGATCAATTACTTAATTTCCTCACTAATGGCTGCTACAAACTGGGCCAGTAAACCAATAAAGGTCGACCTCACGGCATGCTGTCCTCGTGTGTCAGCTTACCATCTCCTGAGCCACCTCCTCAGGCACGTCTTTGTACAGCTCGAAGAGGAACTCGATGGCGTTGTTGTCCTTGTACTTCCCGTGCAGTTTCTTGGTGTCGTCCATGCGCAGCCAGAGCTTCAGGCCCTGCTTCACCGTGTCGTCCTCCTCCGCCAGCTCCACGTGCACACCGTTGTTCTCCTGGAAGAAGGGGTGATCCAGGAGGTCCTGAATGGTGTACCTGCAGGGAGGGGAGAACGTCAGTCAGACTGCTTTTAGATTAAGATTTGCTAAACTAGACTTCATATCATTTATTCATATGCAGATAATCTGAGTTATGAGCTAACATTTTGACAGATCCTGAACAAAGCATATGTTTTCACTTGTACCTTTCATCGTTGTCCATGCGAATGCAGCCCTCAATGATCTCCTTGAGCTCTGGGACTTTGACCTTGTAGAAACTGTCAGGTTTAATTCCCTGTGAAAAACAATCAGAAGAGTCTTATTTCATCTGCAGGGCTGGGAAAGGTGGTGCTTTAAATAAATAAATAAAAATAAATCAGCAACAATTATCCCTTCATTTGTCCCACAGTTCTCCGGCCGGAGGATCTAATCAAAGCAGGAGCAGCCACTCCCACCTGCACTGCGTGTTAATGTAATCCTCCTCGGCCACGAGCCTGCATGACATTCGACTCTGCGATCATGTCAACACCAGAAGAGAACAATGCCAAGAGCTCATGAAAATGGAAAAAACCCAAGACACACTCTAACCATTCAAGGGATTTTTTTAAACTCCTGAAAGCTGGAGGTTTCCCAAATAGAAAATATTCATGCACGACTAACTAACACACTTACAAGTTAGGGAGTTTTTCTGAAAGCTATCACAAGTATGTACACAGATAACTGCCGAGCTCCCGGCACTGTAAAAACACTGATACGAACCCAAGGAGTCGAGGTCAAGGAGGCGTTTGGCCTGCAGATACCCAAGCAACCAGCTGATGTTAGCTCCAAACACACACATAATTAGATTTACCAGAAAAGGACTGAGTGATTCACTTCATTATCACATTCAAAGACTGACATGTCACACAGTAGCAGCTGCCTCTTTTGTTATGAAGGCCGAAACTGAAAGGCGGAAGAAGTGTTTTTTCTCTTCATTGACTTTTGCTTTGATTTACCGTAACTTTACTGTCTTGAATGAATATAGAAGTGCTGCATAATAATTTCAGCACAAGCTTCAGTGCCTGAAATGCTGTTAACTTATTATGTGAAATGTGATATAGAGAATCTGAAGCAGAGCACAGAGGCTTCTTTGTTGAGACACTTTGCTTCAGAGTCCATACAGGCACCTCCGTAATAAATCAGTTTCCCCTCAATTCAAATCTAATTTGGGAGTCTGCTCCTTTCCTGCGGTGACTGCGGTCCAGATCTGATGTGGAGAAATATGCTGGTGTAATATTGACATCGACTTGTGCGTCACATTTTAATCAATCATGACAGATAATCATTTTACACAGATAAAAGGATGAAGATGTCTTCCAAACAAAATGTGCTATTCTTAGAGACATACACCATATGGCCAAAAGTATATGGACATGCATAAATATATGTGTGTTTGCCTACTATTTGTCCGGTTCTGTTTTTCAAAGTTTGTTTCAAATAAGGGAAATCTTAATGCTACGGCCGACATTATCCTTTCTACTTCCACTATTTTTATCTGACAGCTTAAGGTAATAGTTAGTTTTAAGACAATTTGAAGACATTAAATATAAGTTCTTCCAAAAATTTTAATTAAAAGCTCCAGTCAGGCAGCGCGCTAACACTATTAGCTTGGCAGCTAGAATGATGATTTTAGTTAAAAAAGATTAAATAAAATCTCATTAAATCATTTTGCAATCTCTGAGCTTCCGGAGACTTGGATCAGGCAGGATGAGCTCCATTCGCATCGGGGTGAGAAGATAATGCCTGAATTACATTTCTGGGTGAACTGTTCCTTTACGTAAACAATATGGATACTTCATACACTGGCGACAGCACACAATGATATTTTAGACATCAGTGTGTTTCAGACTTCGTGGCGACAGTCTGAGGAAGGTTACTTCCTGTTTTAGTGTCTCTGTGCACAGTGCAGTTCACAATGAAATTAACTTTTCAGACAAAATGACAAAAAATGCATTAGTTGATAAGATTTATTTGTTTTCTTACATTTTATATGACGATAAACTGAAGTTTATTTTGGACCGTTTGTTGGACAAAACAAGAGATTTCCCTGTGCAAATCTGAGGCATGTGATCCGATGTGATGTCACCATATTCTCATCATTTAAAACCACACATTTAATCAAATAATATGGAAAAATAAATTAGCTGCAGCTCGAGCTAATACAAGAGTATGTCCCTGCAGCCAGGTTACACAATGTTGTGAGGAGGAGTGGAGGCTGATGGAGCTGTAATGATTGGCTGTCCACATACTTCTGGCCATGTGAGTTTCTCACAGTAAGTCGGCATTTATTTACGTATGATTTTCCATTTATTTGATGGAAAAAGCTGTGACCACCTGCATGGAAAAACATTTCCAAGACCCTTAAAACATTTGTGTGTGTTAAGCTGGTCGTATGTCAAGTTATATTTCGCACCCTCAGCCCGTTACACAGCCAGTCATTAAAATACAAGTCAGTCATACATGTAAAAAGTTATGTTAAGTTTAAAGGTTAGTTTTTAATGCTGTGAAATTTTTTACAGCGGCACCATTAAAACCACAGATGTCGTCTGTGCTGCACATAAACGTAAAACACAAACAAATCATGAAAGGCACGGCTAATGTGATTTTAATTAAATCTCGCTGCACGCGTAAGCTTCTCTGACTGCACATGGAACATTACTCTGTTGTCTTGTTTGTGGAGGAGCCAGACCCACTCTGACTTGCTGGCATTGTTGCTTTCTCACTTTCCAGCCACCGTCAGACACTGTTTGCTTTGCATATGCGACACGCGCAAAAGAAACAGCCCTCTTTGTGGAGTACGGAGTGAGGCACAATTTCCAAAACATATAATTCCACCGTCGCCCGTTCTCACCCACCGTGGCATCATTCGCTGTGGTTGGCAACTTGAAATACGGCGGCCTAAAGCCACTGCTGCAGTGCTACGGTCTTAAAAGTCACTAGACTGCTTCTGGTCTTTAAGACGTATGATGTCATCCTGATCCAACATCAGTTTATGTCCTCTAACTTGGCGCTGAGCTGGGATCCAAGATGACTTCATCATTAGACAGTTATCTTATGATGCAAAAACAAGACTTCGTTTTTAGTCCATCTGTTCACCAGAATACGATGTTGGCATTTTATGTAACTGCAAACCACGGATAAGTTCAAATATGCACTTGTTATATGAATGTTTCTAACTTGTTTTCCTAACCATCACCAAGTGGTTTTAGTGTCTAAACCAAACCCAAAGTATTTCATAAAATAAAGGTTTTCTGCAAGGCTTCGACAGAAAACGTGCAAACATCAGTGTCGACAGGTTTTTCTATTCTATTCTATTTCTTCTAACATTACTTCATGGAGAAAGGAAAACTCCAGTGAACACAATATCCAGAACCAGTCAGACTGGATCTTTGAACCATTAAGTACACTGGCAATCAGTGAGTCTTACATCTGCATCATGATTGAAGACTGCACACAAAGGAGCAGACAGGTTGTGGTACGTCTCTACTCTCTGAGCTGGTAATGGACAAAACTAAGCCTTTAATAGACAAAATGCGGCTTTCGTTCCACGTGGGCCCCTCTTCTTTCCAAGGATCCAGGATATCCACACGTACACACAAGAAATCCTGGTTCCTCTCGGTCTAATTCCAGTTTACACACTGGAAGAAAGCGAACACATGTGGACAATTATCTTAAGTACGGGACCTCCTCCTCCATTTACTCACACTGGTGACTTTGCGGTAGATCTGGGCGGCGTTTTGGCACTCGGAGTACGGGTACTCAGAGGTGGCCATCTCCAGGATGCACATTCCAAAGGCGTAGACGTCCACCGCTTCGTCGTACTTCTCCTCGTACATCTCCGGGGCCATGAACTCCGGTGTTCCTGTCAGGGTTCAGAGGGCAGACGTAAGGGTCAACATCTATTCTGGTACAATCACTTAAAGTACAGTTTAGCTAGATTTAATTAAACCTATATGAATCCTTTGGCTTTGCACAAAATCTCATTGTGCTTACAGAGCTAATCATCTATATACTGATAGATACAACTCTCATAATCATCTAATCTAACCAAATCTCAGTTAGGGAGCACAACAAGCTGTAAACACAACACTGACATTCTTGATTATCATCTTTTTTTAACTTGACATTTGTATATGTTCATCTGGTCTCGTAAACTGTGCGTTCTTCAGAGCTTTTTCCCCTGCTGCTGCAGAAAACAATACCAAAACAGTTAAACTGTGGGTTGTAAAACCAAAACAGCAGCTGTGTTTCCATCTAATTGTTGAACAAATTTCAGGCAAACTTTTAAAATCTCACAAAAATGCGAGTACCGGTTTACTTCCATCAACTTGTTTGGACAAATAAACCAGGAGAACACAAAGAGTTGTTTCATCAGAAATTGCCGTTAGAAGTCATGAAACGGGGAAACAACTGCAGTTGTTTGCCAAACGCTAATAAACCTCAGGGAGGAAGAACTAAACCGGTCGCGTTGGCAATCTTCAAGTGCATTATTTAGAAATTAATCTAGGAATTGGAAATTCACGGGAATATCTGAGAAGATCAGCGGGAACAGCTTTGTCTTCATAAATCACCTCGAGCAAGCGTAGAAACTTTTTTCACCTTACTAAGAAAGGTTGACCGTTTAAAGTTTTAACAATAATTGACTTAATTGTCTCGAGAGTAAATAACCAGCTCAGTCTTCACTTGTTGTTCGCTGTGTTTATCACGTTGAACAACATATTGCATCTCTCCGTGTAAGAAAAAATAACTCCCACTAGAAAACGGAAATAAACTCATTTTCAAATCAATGATCACAACACATCTCCTCTTTATGAACTGATTAAACATACGTTGCTCGATTTGGACCTGGTGAAACATACTCGTCACGTCCAACAATAATCAAGTATCAACAAGTCTTTATTCTGCGTCCGATGGCTGACACTCCCTGCACGTACTCGATGGGAAGGGCGAGATTCCACTGAAATTAAAAGCCATTCGAGTAATGATACGGCATTTAAAAATGCAGGCAGGAATTTAAACAGAGGCGTTCGTGGTTGCTTGTGGGCAGAAGAAAGCAGCGGGAGAAAACAGAAGCAAAGTCATTTAAAAGAAGGCTTCATTTTGAGTTTTAAGACAGCAGCAAACTGTCAGATTTAAGCCAAACTGTGTTTTCCTTCCTGATACTTGAAGATACTTGTGTAAATAATCTGAGCTGGACCAAATTTACACTCACCAATGACACTTTTAGCAAAAGAGGCACTTTTGAGAGTGGCCAGTCCCAGATCTCCGATCTTGACGGAGCCGGTGGGGCCGGTGATGAAGATATTGTCACACTTGAGGTCCCGGTGGATGATGGGAGGAGTGCGCGTGTGCAGGAAGTGAAGCCCTTTGAGGATCTGACGACTCCAGCGCTGCAGCAGCTTTAGCTTCATCTCCTTGAACCTCTTCAAGTACCTAAAACAAAAAGAATACCAAGACTAAACATCCAATTCTAAACATATCAAAATACTGGAAGAAGAGAAAAGTGCCACAAAGTGAATCATCTCTTATTTTGGCAGCCGAGGGGAAGTTTTAAAGTGAGATAGTTTCCTGAACTTTCTCCCAGAATTGGACCTATTCTCTGGTCTTTATTCTGACCTTTTATCATTGTTTTAAAAGTTGTCAAACATGACACAAATCTCCTTTTTTCTATGAAAGACACAACAAGTTTTATTTGGAAGACGGATATCCGCTAACAGCTTCTAAATTCGATGTCAATCTTTTAAAAACATATAAATGACTGTAGTTTGAGGGGGAACTGGATGGAGAGGACTCACGTTTTGAGCGTGCCTGAGGTCATGAGTTCAGTCACCAGGATGATGCACTTGTGGCCCTTCATCGTCGACTTCCAGGAGTCGTGGAAGCGGACGATGTTCGGGTGCTGCAGGCACTTCAGCATCTCCACCTCCTCACTGAAACGCTGCCGCTCTGCCTTGGTCAGCTTACGGGTCTGCACGGAAAATCAGACTATTATAAGTTTGTTTACATACACAGTAGTGATGTGAAGGAATAACAGTTTTGATGTTGTAGTAAAGACACATAGGTATTGTGTTGCACAGATATCCACTGAAGTTACACAGTCTGGGCACGACAAGAACCTGCTTCAAAGCCTGGCGCTTGGTCTGGTTCACTAACTGCACTGCTAACTAGCTAACGTCAGCTATAGTATAGTGATTTGTTGGCCCCTATTTCTTTTTTAGGAGTGAACTGAAGGGGTGAACAATTCTTGTATAGCACCTTTCAAACAAGAAATGCAGCCTGAGGTGCTTCACAACAGAGAAATTACATGCACCACGATGTAAAATGAAGCCCCCTTGATGAAATAAAGTAAAAATAAGATTAAAGATGCATTAAAAACATGGACAGAAAAAGCACAGAAGCTTGTGGAAATGGAGCATCTCATCATGACTAAAGTTATAAAAACAGAACCAGGCGTACGTGAATCTACACATGCTGATATGAATCTGGCCTCTGATCTTTAAGACTGATGTAAAACGTTCCCTTTCTCTTTGATGCATCATTTCAGCCGGTCAGACAGATCATACAGCTTCTCCAGACGACAGAGTAGGACATCATATCTCACGTCTCAGAGGACGAGAACTGAATTTGCATGAACCATGAGAAACCAGGTTACTCAGCTCCCTGCGTGCTTCATCATGGCGTCTTTGATCCCTCAACATCTTAACTACTATATCACATCAGCATGGAGCCTGATAATCAGATTGAATTGGTCATTTTGTTTTGCTTCATTCAGAAAGACATAGTATGTATGATGTGTTATGCTAATTTCTGAAGTGGAGCACTTGGTTTCTGTTTATCTATCAAGCTGAATTTTCATGGTGTTTGAAAGCCACAAATCCCTTTTTGAGCACTTTAGGTAGAATATTCAGGTTTCTCAAAAGCAGGAAAACAGAGCTGATCTAAAGAAACAATATATGATGTTTACAAAGAAAAAGATGTTCCTCTGAAACCTGATTAAAACAGAGATAAGAGTTCATATATGAACACGCTCCAGAGCAGCTGATAAATGGACCTTGAGGTGAGTAAGACCGCAAATAACAGTTATTTTCATATCGATTAATTTTGCGATTAAAGTGTTATTGTTAAGCTTGGATCCCAAATTGCTGCTCTTGTGCAGTTCAAAGTCTAAAACTCAAAGAATCTTCATTTACTGTCATGAATGTTAATGAAAAGCAGCAAATCCTCCATTCTAAGAAGCTGGAACCAGCAAATGTTTGACATTTTTACTTGAAAAATGACTGAAACAATTTACCACATTTTGGTCAAATTAATCTATTTCAGTCAGGAATGAACTCTACAATTCACAACTAGACAAACTGTATCTGCTGATGAAGGTTTCGTGACATAATCAACAGCTCCTCAGCTAAACTAAATAGAGCTTGACGCGAGAATGTTTTGTCAACCATAAAAATGCCGTTGCATTGACAGTTCAGTTTGCAGAGCTCTGGTCTGGTTACGTAAGTCGGTAGCAGTAAACACAACATAGAAATCCAGGAGACCGACCTGATAAATGACTGTTACTTTAACTAATGAGCCCGCTGCAGGACTGGAAACCACTGGTTCTTCCATCTGGGTGACCCTCCGATTACATAATCACAACTATTTTCCAATAAGGGGAGCTCTGACTTTACAAACTCAAGAAGGAGGTTTTCTACAATCCACGTAAAACCGAACCAAACACTGCAATCATGCTGGACGGACAAAGACATTTTTGTGCTTCCTCCTGGATGAATGGTCCAATTTAGCTGCTGCTGGTGAAACTCTGCCTGCGGTGGGTAGCTAGTGGAAAACTCCTGGGAGACTTCAGGAGCATGAATCCTGCATTGAGGCGCATTTCTGGGAAAAATGCTCTGCATATGTTTATGCTTACAATCAACTTGACCGCTACTCTTGGTCCTTCCTCTCTGCTCCTTCCCAGTGAGCGAGGAGGTTCTGCTGCTTAATGCTGAGTCGCCGCATCAAAACAAGAGGCGGACTGTTTGAGGACCCGCGCTGTCTGAAGTCACACAGCAAAAGGCCCTTTTTTTTTTTACCTGCGTCAGTCACCTGTCAAGCTGTCATTTTACATCGACAGCTCCAAACATGAGGCGCCGGGGCTCAAAAGCGAGACACAAAGGCTACTTCTGACGAAGTGGTTTTGATGATAGTGATCAGTTCATGACGTGAACACAAGCTGCAGCTTGTTCCTCACATTAAGAGCTGTGTCAGAAAGACCAAGTGGCTTGAAATAAAGGAAAATATGTTCTGTTACAAAATAATGACTGTTTAAATGAATCAGTTCAGCTTTAATCTAATTTCTGCTTCAGACATTTAATTTAATTTTAATGACATTTAAAAGGACAGTTCATAATTTTCCTCTTAACTTGTGATTTTTATCTATCTAGGTTGATTTGGAGAGACATCAGCTGTAGAGACGCCTGCATTCTCTTTAATTTAATGGAACAAGATGTCACTCAGTGTGGTGCTCGAGAAATACATTTGAAAAGCTCAACGCTAATGTCTCTTTCCAGAAGTCACAACACAGTTTAGGGCTGCAAAATATATCGTTTCAGCATCAACATCGCAATCCTGCATAAGGCAAATCAACTCAAATACGTCCTGCTACAACTTTTTTACACACTTTGCGCAGTTCATATTTTCTGTGTAATCTACAAGAGACATCAGAAACATCACATAAAAACATAATGCAGTTATGTTATTATTTCTCATGCTGTTTGTGAGAGACATGCAGGCTTCTGCATCCTCAGCGGACCACAATCATTCCTAGTTTATCAGACAAAGCAGAGACTGTTTTGGTTGTTTGAAAAAAATGCACTCCACTACCAAAAACACCTCAATCATTATTAAAATTATTTCATTTAGCAATATCCTTTCTGTGCAGGGACTATTTCCGTTTCTGCATACACCTACTGTATCACTGCGCAGAAGGAAACATGCATCAAGTCATAAAGGAATATTAAGAGGCTAGCTAACTAAGCTAACATTTACATCCAACGTCCATGAGTTGTTGCACGTTTCCTACGCGGTGCGATACGGTTGGCTGGTGCAGTTCGGTAGAAAGAAAATTCCTACATGAAACATCCTCACAACAAGGTCTGTGGATTATCTGGGGGAACTGGGTCAAGATTTTCAGACAGAGACGCCGCCGTTGTCTGACAGAGAGATTTATTATCGATTACCCTAAAATTAAAGTTAAGTAGACTAATCATTTTAACTTGTTAAAACGTTTTAGCTCATACAACCTTAATGTAATAGTCTACTTTATCTAGTAATTCCGAGAAAATCAGTTTCCTGATTTTTTTTTTCTTGGTAAAGAAACTTCTCAGCGCGCGAGCGAAAGCAGCTTATATGTCTAAAACTCTGCAACTCACACCAAAACCAGAACTTTGAGGTTTAGTTCTACTATAGATGTATCAACACAACACAAATAAAGGCATGAATATAAGAGTGTGAGTGAGCAAGTCTGTGTGTGATCCAGGGTGAGTGAGTCAGTGGGTTTATGGGTTGCATCTGGGTATTTATGTATCTAAGTGCGACAACATCAGACCCCCGCGTGGCGAGCTTTGTCTCCTGTGGATCGTCGCCTGTTTGCCGCACAGAGTCAGCGCGACATGCCTTTCGCCTAACTGTGGCACGCAGCCGAACCACTTGGAGACTCTGACACTTCCACAAACCGCAGGATTTACTAGAGCTTGGCAAGCTGAATGGTGAGATTGCAAAATACTCAAATGACACATGCAGATGTTTGGCAACTCCAGAGGAGCTGTGAGGAAAAACCAAAATCCTGCTGTGGCAACGCTGAACAAGACTGAAGTGTTGAAAGAACTGGAACTGATTTTTTAATGAAGCTCAAAATTCAGAAATTGTATGTAAAAAAATAAATTGTGAAATAATGGAAAATGAGGTGCCGATGGAAACGTCAAAGCTGCGTTCACCGTGTTGTGTGTTGCTATGCCGTCACCTGATTGCTCTGTTCTTGGCGCTGGCTGATTTCAGAGTAGCTAACGCCTCCTCCCAGTAAACACATGCACTTAATCTGTGACTAATGGTAGCAATAAAAAAACCTGCCGTACAACAAGGCTTCACTTTGACTTTAATCACATCATGATTACAGATAACTATAGATGGTATCCATCTAAAGTCAGGAGCCCTCTGGCATTTCCCACAGTGGGAAAACTTCTGTTGACAGGCTTCTATCCAACTTTTCCATGGGATACTTCCCTACATAGATCGTCCACCACTTCTCCCTTTCCCTCTTTTGAAAAATGAGGCCAAAAAGCGTTGCGTAACACTGGAGAAAGCGATGCAGGGGGGAGCCACAAAAACAAACCATCTCCACTTTGAAAAGATAAGTGGGTATACATCCATAAAAACAGTCTGGACTGTGAGCACAGAGCTGCTGCCTAAAGCTTGCCTCATGCTGTCGTCTCGTCCAGCTGGATGTTTTATTCTTAGGTGCTGGGAGGTGTGTGAGTGTGCCGAGTTGGGGGTCTGCAATAGCTGGGGTTGGAAACACTTGGGCTCCGTGCCACAAAAAGTGGAGTTACATAAGCAGTGTTGATGGTAGAGAAGCCACCGGCTTTAAGAACTCCCTGTCAGCGCCTCTGTTATGACAACCGGGACATGGATGCGACATGCCAGCCAACATTTGCGCCAAACCAGGTGGTGTACACTGCAGCGTAAATCGGGAATGAACAGTTTGCAGTGTCCTGAAGTGACACTCAGACAGATACAGTAAGTCTGACCAGAATCTGGGTAACATCCAGTCAGTGTGGACCGACTGCGGCGTCTGTAGGACTCTCGACTAAATACAGAGAGAAAAGTAGGGCAAGTGAAAAAATGGATCCAGTCATATTACTTACAGCCTGCGGGGATGTGTTAAGGGTTGGAGGCAGGGGGTGCAGCAGTGCATATTTTCATATCCATGTCTTAAGTCAAGTCAATTTAATTTATATAGGCTAAAATCACAAATCGCTTGGCCTCAGGGGGTTTTACAGTCTGTACAGTGTTCAAAATGAATGAAACTGTGTGAGTTTGGTTCCGTGTTCTGCAGATATCGGCAGTAGAAACGTCTGCCTTCTCTTAAATATAACGGAACTCGATGGCACTCAGGTTGTGGAGCTCAAAGCGGCAAGAAGTACACTTCAAAAAAAACAGCAGCAAGAACCGGTAAGAAGACAGTAACCGGGTCGTGATTTCAGAAAAGAGACATTACTGTTGAGATTTTCAACTATTGTCTATTAATATCTTGAAAACACCAAAAGAAACACTGCGTTAGTCAATCTCTCTATTCCATCTCCTAAAATGAGGGTTTCAGTTTTGAAGACATCAACATGGACCTTTATAAAAATTGTGACAGCCATAATAACTGCTTTTTATTAACTATAATAATAACTATTGATCGTTGGACAGAACGGAGTCAATCATGAAAAGAAACAGGTTGTAACTTTTAATCTCATTCCAGAGATAATCAAATTCAACTGACATACTCCTCCCATCTACCTCGACCTCTGTCTGAACCCTTTTAGGGCCTTAAATATAAGCTTTCCATGTTCTTCCCGTCATTAACTTATTATTGGAAGTGCTGCTAACAGGCCATAACTCCTGCGCTCCAGATGCTGACAGTGAGCCGTCCTGCAGATAAAGACCAGAGTTCACAGAGATGACAGAGGAGAAGAACCTGCACGGCTTCAGAGGCGGTGACGAACGGCTCGCCAAGCTCTGGGATTGAGGTCAAAGGCAAAGCGAAAAAAAAAACAAAAAAGCGCTCTGACCTCACCCCTGTGAGACTGACATACACTCTGTATAAACACGCACGTAGGCACTCACACTGGCACAGTGCTGCATTTAGATGTTTGCAGGTGAGAACTGAGGTGGCAGTGTGCTGCTTCCAAAGAAAACCCGACATGTTCTGTAAATGGAGCGGGCAGCGGGAGGTTAGCCATTAATCTCATTTGGATTGAGGACTCAGACCAGCCTCTCAATGCTGCTCGCACACTGACAGCCTGACCTGACGTGTGGCGCCCGGCTAATTACCTGCACAAGTAAAAGAGACCGAGAAGCAGGATTACACTATCTCCCATGTATCTCAATGGTGAAAAGTGGCCTCTCAAGAAAGTTGTTTTCCATTTGGTTCAGTTGTTTTCTCTAGATGTGAATATACTTGATAGCTTGACTGGATTTTCTTCGACTGATATTGATATTTGGGTGTTAAATGTATTTCTATTAGGTCACCCTGCTGCTCGGTCGGTCTACAAACATTTCCCCACCGTTGCAGCAAAACGTTTCTTCATTTGGAGGCTGAAATTTCCTTCTAGCTCATAAACATCTGCACTATGAAGTGAACCGTATGAGTCGTCTCAGAAAGTATTGCATCACCTTGTTCGACTTCTTTGGGAACTGTTTGACAGCTGCGAGATCTTGTACCTTTGTTTACCTTGTTATTCTTAACATCTCTTAACCTGCCTGGTGTTTGCTTTGAGTGACTCAGTGAAACCTCACTTTACACGCTTCTATAAACTGCGCTGCGCTTTCCTTTCAGTGCTTTCAGGCCTCTCTCTTTAAATAATCCTCTTTCCTTTCAAACTAAGATTTGTATTACGCAATTACAAAAACTGATCTTTGCACGCTATCCAGCTCGTTCCTTCACGTCTACACATGGCAGCTTGTGATTATGGAAATAACATACAGGTGTCCGTTAAACGCTTAAATTGCAAAGTGCAAATAAACATAAATATTTAAGACATTTAGGGTATTACCCAGGCGTATCTGTCACTCATGAACAATTCTCCCTTTGCAACTTGTGTGTGAACACTGTGAAGACCGGTTCGACCTGTGAAGACTTCACAGCCGACCTCTGACCCGTCTCAGGTCAAAGACGACGAGACGACATTCTTGCTCCAGTCTCATCAAATAACTCTGCAAGGGCAGGAAGCGTTGGACCGAGTGTACAGGCAGTTCTCTCTCATTGTAATGGCATCTGAAGTGTGAATGGAACAAACACGTTGTCCTCAACTGCAAACACAGCAAACCGCAGAGAGATCACAAGACGCCTGGGAGGAGACAGCCTGTACGAGTTTTGTCTTCAGAAAAAACAGCGGAGCAGTCGGGTCAACGTTATTATCGAAGAAGCGAAGGTGGCAAAGTTATGGGTCATCCGATCAAAACTGGTGATGCAAAAATGGAGACCGAAGTTTTAACGAGGTGTTGAAGGAGACAAAATAAGCTGTTTAACAAATTGAAGCACTAAAATCTAACAAAGACAAAGTTTCTGAAGCTAAATTCAGAGCTAAAACACATTCCTACTGTCTTGTTAGTAACTTAATGTACACTCAAAGTGAAATCCCTACTTAATGAAGCAGTGGTGTGTGAATTCAATAAACAAGTAATGTGTCACATGAGATTCCTCCATAAATAAACAACATACTTAGCTGTTCCTCATCCATCTGCACACTGAGGGCCATTATTCAGGACCGTATGCCGGCCGGGTACGCTGGCACGGCGGACATAACAGCCTGTCATGTTCCGCCACAGTTACGTCGTCTGCCGCTATAAAGGGCCAGGGCGAAGCTGAGTGCTCTTAAACCTGATTATACTGCGCGAACCAGCCAGGAAACAGTAATCTTTACAACAGAGAGGCTTTCTGATCAGTCACAGCTACTGAAACTGAAAAAATCATAAACATTAACCTGTAAATATTTTATTGAACATGATTTTACGTCATTGTTTTTGTTGGAGCTTGTTGTTTTTGGGATCAAAAATAAGATTTTCCTTCGATTGTTTGAGTTTGTGTTATGTAACTGACCGAAGAAAGAGCCGTTCTGTGGGGCATAAACAGGGACGCAGCAATTAACCGATGTCAATATCAACCACAATTTAAAATGTCACCGTTTTGTAACTGTGAAGGATCATCTAAAAAAAAAAGGGGGGACTTTTCTCTATGAATAATGTGAGTAATGTGAGTTTTTCTATGAGTAAAGTGAGTTAAAGCAGTATTGCAACATTCATAAATAAATTAAGAGCCTCCTGAAGATCTTAACACCTGCATGAGAGATGTTTTAAATTTCTTACGTTCATTTTTAATTAAACTGCACTTGGACCTGACTTTTTGCTTATTTGATATATAATTTAGTACTGTCTTATTTCTGTTTCGAAAGCAACTAACAGACATTAACAACAAAAGCCAACAAAAAATGTTACAGGGACTGAATACAATAAAACCTCAATCTTAAATTTAAACAGGATTTCAGTGTTGAGAAATAAACTGATGCATAACCTTTCAAAACCATAAAAGAATGAAACTGCGACTATAATTTTACCATCAAACACATCGTGTGCTGAAAAGAATGTATATCAGTTCTTGGGATCTGAGCATGAAGCATAAAATGTTCCTATATTTCAACATCGTCTCAATGAACTCAAATCGTCTCCATCGTTGACGTCATCGGGTGCAAACTCCCGATCTGATAACAACAATAACCTCACCATTAATCATTTTAAAATGTTTACCAATCATTATCTTTGTCACAGAACAACAGGGCTCAACAAGTTCATGACAATAAATATCTGACAAGTTTTAAAAGGTATGTCCCTCCTGGGCAAATTCGTCAGATCTTCGGCGCCAAGAAAGACCTGCGGAGTAATTGCACACACCTGTTTTTATGGTTTGTTCTTGGGCGTTACAAAGGTGGGTTTTGCCAAACAGAAGTCAAAGCATAAAAGCACAAGAATGTCTAAGTTGATGGTTCCCAATGTTTTGTTTAAGTTCAATAGTTTTCTAAAAGGCCTGAAGAAGTTTAACTGTCTATTATCCAGTAGATGAAACATTATGAGTTTAAAAAAGGGTTTGTCAGTGTGACTAATGGCTTCATTGTGTGTTAATAAAGACTTACTAATGATTTTATTGAGCAATAATTGATACAAACAAATTTTAGGTTGTCTTTTTATTATGATAATATTTGAAGTAGACATTTGCAAAATAGCACATTGTTTATTTTGATTTCCTAAGTTGATAATTATCTCACAGCCTCCTAATATTTACTGCACCTTCACCTCAGGTCGGGCGTCACTGTTCAAAACAAGCATGTTTTTCTACGTCTGACAATAAAGCTGTCACTGTTTGAACTGTCCGGGTGCAGACAGATCCACACATCTGGTTCTCTGAGCCAGAAAACACCCTGAGCTTGGTTGGGAACTCACATTTGACTGAGATCTGACCAGCAGAGCGTCAGAGCAAAGCCTTTTGAAGTTGTTTCTGACCCCGGGCTCAGTAAAGGCCAGCGAGCAGAGAAAGGTGCTCTCGCCTCAGGGCTTTTTATAAAGCCAATAAAAATCCTTGAATATCAGTTGAACTTCAACATTTCTGGAAAGAATTGCAACATTCTTTTATCCAATTCACCGAAAAAAGGCTTGTTTTGTACAGGTGTTTTTCGGGAAACACTGAGAATGAAATATCTAACAGAAATGAAACATGAATCGTGTGTTCCTCGTTGAATGTGGATGTTTGGTGAGCAGTTCATCTGTGCTCCACTTCAGCTGTGGCTGCAGGAGGGGTGCAGCCGCATAGTGTTACAAAGACAAACAAGAACGTGCTATCAGGTGCCTCTGGCAACCAGGACCGGATACAGTTTACGAAGTGATGGCATGCACGTGGTGCCCTTCACACAGGAAGACAACAACCTGAAAGATTTATGAATTATCACCTGGTTGCTCGAGTCATCCAGAAAATGACAAATATTTTAAGTGCATGAAAGTGAGCTAAGTGAACTGAGACATGACGGGTCAAATCTGAGAGGAACGCTGTTGACTGAGAAAACACATTGCAGTGTTTGTTGACGTGTATTGCGAGGTGCCGGACCCCAAACAGGTAAACCCATTACTGTAAATCAATGGCCGATTCATTCCAGGACTCACATGGCAACTTAGAGCACATTAACGCTCCCGACACCTCCGTCCTGCACGCTCCGACACACATGGTCAGTTCAGAAATGACCAGAGGTTACCTCGTGGAGCACTCTTTTCCTTTACCAACTAAGGCCTCAGAGCCCCAACAGCTATTAAAACTTGAGGTCTCGGGTTTGTTTAGGAAGCAGGACGCTCCGTCCTCTCCAGGGCACAAACTGCAGGGCGACCACGTGTTTTACCCCTCAAGGAACACGCTGTCAAAACTGAAAACACAGCGGAGAAAGGTGAACAACTTGTCTTCTTCTTAAGGCTCTGAAACACTTTATGATATATATATCATATAGTGCAGAACACAGACTAAACGCTAAGCTACTGCTGCTCTATCTGACACAGATAATTTTGCGACCAAGCTTTTTTTAGTCTCATCTCACCCAGTGTGTCATGCAATTAACCTGCAAGATTGCTGTTATTGCACTGAGGCCTTTACTATGTTAGGAAAGAACAGTTTTCGATAAGCATTCAAAAACAGAGGATTAAAATCTGTGAGTCTAGTTAACGACTCGCCCCAGTAAAGATGTGATAGAGATAAATATAGTATTTTGTGAAACGATTCTTCTGCAGGAATTTATATTGATGTTATTCTAAAAAAGCTGCAAAGCTTTTCACGGATCTCCATCTGACAAACACGAGGCAGAGTTAACGATCGTGCAAAATCTGGGCCACCAGAATAATATTACTGGAAGCTGGAAAACTTGGAAAAAAGAGACCTGGATCGCTCTCTGAAATCTCCCAGATCTACAGAAGGATCCCAATAAAAGTGATGACTCAACTGGGACGGAGCTCCTGCCAGCAGCACACTTGTGTGCGTAAAAAGACAATTGCTCACTCATTACATCTGGCAGATCAAACCACTCTCTAATGTCCTTTTTCCATTTTCTGTTCCCAGTCTTTGGCTGGCACAGTCACATTTAACTCCAGTTGTGAAGCTTTGTACTGCTGACAGGCGAAAATAATCAGATTTATCGTTTGAAAAATAGGCAATATGTTTGTGTAAAGTCAGCAATGTCGTGATACTTTCTCTGCCATGACTTTAGAGAATTATTCTGCGTGTTTGTTGAGGAAAAACAAACTCTCAGATTATTGTGTTTGCATACCTGGCAGTCAGAGTAATACGGGCTTATCTAAGATATCATGTTGAGCTTCCTATTAACCAAAAGTCAAGGAAGCTTACTCGAGCTATTCTGAACACAACTACATCCTGTATGATTTATGGCTTCAGTGCACTGGTGTCACAACTGTCAGATAGATAAATACATGCTAGATATCAGCATCAAGTGTGTGTCGGGTTCTACCGCCCATCCATCCTTTAAAAGGTCACTGAACAGAGATTCAGCCTCTAAGAGTCAGAGTACAGACACCAAAAAACATTTTCACTCTCACTTCGTACCTACGAGCAATTCAGTTTCCAATAGAAACGAACAAACACACCAAACAGCCCCAGGCAGAGCACAGAGCCACCGCGCTGCGCCCAGCTTGTACGTACAGTATCCACCCTGAATAAGACACTAACATACTATCACCAGCAGCCAATGAGACACGCTTATCTAGTTTCGGTGCATACTGTGTGATACAGACAGGCTGTATCTTGCAGGGCAATCACCAAACGGGTGCACATTTAGTACAGTATGTAAGTTTTATAGGTGACACAGTGCGGCCTTCCTCTCAGGACTGCGCAGAGCCAACACAAACAAACAAACAGGCCTCGCGTCAACGTGACGCGCTGCCGTGTGTAAATGTAGGCTATCATTGTGGGCCTCCTTCACTTTCTCCTCGGAGAACATTGGCAGGGCCTGATAAGCTGGATCTCGCTGCACCGAGGGCCCTGCGAGGAAAGACAGTGTTGATGTTGGCTACAGTGGAACTGATAGGAGCCTACAGCTTGTGTTATGTCACCGAACACAAGCTACATTCAGATAAAGGTTACACAGCCGGGCCTGTGCCGCATGAGGCCCAGGCAGGCAGCGGAGAAGGGCAACAGAACGCCGGGTGTGGTGCCAAAGAAGGTTGATGCTTTGTTCGACCTCATAAGTCAGAAGGTAAACTGTGCAGACCCGAGCAGCGAGGCGTTAATAAGGGTTTACAGCTTTAAATTAATCTGCTGCTATTATATGAGCTTTAAAGCGCTTAGCTGCAACGTAAACACTACGGCTTCCAGCTCTTTCTGTCCACAGAGCCCACTCTCAAGACAGTAATGGTTCCAACTCTTACTACAGCAGGGGTGACGTCAGTCTTCCACCAACACACACACACACACACACACACACACACACACACCTCCTCCTCCTTCCTTTTGTCCTTAGGTAACTTTTCTTGACACTGATGACTTAAACATACCTGAAGAGTCGACCTGAAACAGTTCTTGTTATTGTAACGTAGATTAACCTGTTAGTTTAGGTTTTGATTGATTGACTGTTTGTTGTTTGACTGATTCACAGCTTGAAACCCCAAATTAATCCTCAATCATAAACATGAAGCAGAGCGACAAGGCAAATATTCAAAATATTGCAATTTAATTTTAATCTATATTTTTCCTTGATAAGAAACTGAAATCCATTTATCCACGACTGTTTTTAATCACTTTTCTGTCATCAGTTAACTGAATAACTGCTTAAGCGTTAGAATTTCAAAGCAATATTATAATTCTAAGTAAGATTAAATCACGCCGCTAACTTTCAGTTCTTGACAGTTTTCGATACTCAGTGCTAAAGAATATTGCGGTTTGATAACTATGATGACAATGAAATCTGATTTTCACATCACACAAGTGATCCTTTGATACCTGCTGTTGCCTCTAGATGAACATTATAACTGGATGTATGCTAGAGTTGATTTTTCAGTCTCATCTGCACCAAAACTCTCAATATATACCAAGCAGCACCAATGATGAACATCTCACAAACAAAATCCCGCACTTGGACAGAAGAACAAGACATTAGTAGAGAGTCACCACAACAATGTCTCTACGCCTGTATTTAAGCAACCAAGGAATTGGTTAATTGGATGTGGGTGCTGCAGTATTTTGAAAATGCCGATCCAACATTAAGCCCTCATAAACACAGACAGCGCTGAAAATACAGGCAGCTGTGGTGAAGTAGAGCACGGTGGCTGTAGGAAGAAGACCTGGATTTAAAAAGCTAAAACATGAGAGTATAAAAGTGCTGCAGGCTGGAGGAGCTGCCGTTATTGTGCAACCAATTCCCCTTTAAAGTGGCTCACCGGAGAGGATATGTGCCTCGGCGCGCTCATCCCTATCAGTTATTCAGTGCCTCACTGTGCTGTTGCATGAATCAACACAACAGCCGATGATCAACAGTTGCATCTGACGCAGTTTTGTGCAAGCAGCTGTAATGGTAACAAACGCAGGAGGCTGTGAGCTCTCCTTGCCTCACTGAGGATGAATGGAAGTGGGAGGGGACGATGCAGTGGCTCATCCATTTTTTATCACCTCCACATTTCCTTCAAAGCCCAGTTTGTGTTGCCTATATGGCACCTGAGTCACCTGTGAGCCCGCGGGGGGGGAAGGGTTGCTATGCTGCTACATGGCACGTTTTCTGTCCTCCTTCTACTTGAAACAGCTCTAAACTTACAGCCGCATGTCTGTATCACACTAATATTCTAATTACCATCAAATGTACGATTAAATCAGCCAAATTAATCAGACTGAATTGTCATTTTATTTCACTACTTATCGAGTTATCCATCATGGTCGTTCACTGCTGTTTGAACAGTGTATTCTGTGTCCATTCTCTTTCAATTTTATCTTGTTTAAATCTAGTTTCACACTTTTCCATCACTCAAATCTCTTTTTCCTTCTGCTTTGCTTTGCTGCAGTGTCCCCGGCGTGGGATCAATCTTATCCAATTTGGAGACGTTGGTACAGACTTAAAGGTCTGGAACCTTTTAACTATTCGATCGCCAGAGTCTGTCTTTACACAACAAAATGAAAAACAGTCACAGAAACAATGAGGAAGGAAAGTTGCATGTCCACTAACACAGTTTTCTTTACATTTGTTGGAGCTGCAATTAAATTAGTGTTTGTATTTATGTGTAGATCAGATACAGAAGGACACAGAAGCCTTCAAAGGTTGAGAATATTTGACATCTGGCTTGTTACAATCAACCAAAACGTCTAGATTAATCTTTTGTGATCTACCAATGCTGGATTTTTGAGGCAGATACCAATTTTGAGGTTTTAAAGTTGAAAAACTGACCTATTTAATTTGAAAACTGTTTCAAAACGAGGGGTGAAAATAATAAAATGTTTGTGAGCGGTGTTGCACAGAAAATCATGATTAGAGGGCACCTCGCCACGCTTTTTGATGTCAAGTTATCTCAAACATATCTCTTTTTTTCATCATGATTCATGCGTTATTCCATGTGAAATTAACCAAAATGTGGAGAACAAAAGAAATCCTATCTCACAATGGTTAAGAAAAGTGAGAAAATATTCCTGGATCTGTCTCTTTATCCGGACCCGCAACAAAAATAAGTTCTGTGGAAATCCATTTGGTGTTTTTTGTGTAATCCTGCTGACAAACCAACTGACCAAACATCCAACAAATGGACACAGCAGAGGTGTGGAAATATGTAAATATCACTGTGGAGATAATAAAAATGTAGTAAATGACAGATCTAATGCTTCTAGCTAGTCCCTGTGTAAATGTTTGCCTTCCATAAAACCTGGGGGGAATCAGCCGTTATATAAATACCTCTCATTCCTTCCAACATAACGAATACAAACTCTACCTCTCTATTGTGTTACAGTCTTAAAATAAGCCTGTAGGCAGAGTTTGAGCAGTGACGTGTGCCCTGTCTTTCTATTATAAACTGTCCTGGTGTTGCATGTCATGGAAGAATCTAAATGCATTGTTTACTTTTTGTGTGCTCGCTCAAAACGTTCCTGTGGACAACGCCCAGACAGTGACACTGACAGCACAGTGCACACGGCACAGGAGAGCGTCTCAGTGAAAATCATGACTAAATCAAACGATGATCTCATTAAATGGGAATCACGATAAAGAAGATGTTCCCCGACACCTCCTTCACAGACAGAACTGTGTGCAGACGGCAGCTCAGGCTCTGTGCTACATAGTTAAAAGAGCTTAAGGCATTTCTACCCGACTTGTAATGACGCACCTTCGGCTGCTGCTCTGTCAACATTACAGGGGCGATTGTGTTTAGCCACCAACAGCCAGCTTTTGTGTTCATTTAAGCGATCAAGGACACATGTGGAGGACGGGGTTGGTGGTTCAAGTTAAGAAATGCGGTGACTGCGGCTGACTCTGAGTCTTTGAGGGTTAACGTATCACAACAGTAACCATATCAACAATGGCCACCTTTAAGCTTATTAGGAGCGATTAAGGGAGCTTAACCAGGCTCATAACTCGAGTAAAGAGATGGAATGGCATGCGTGTTTCCGAGAGACGCAACACGTTTCCACAAAAGTTAAAAATCAGCGGTATGCTTTGAAAGTCAACGATGGACCCCCTGGTTGTTTTTGACCCGAGGCTATGAAACATCCGAATCAGTGCAGGTATGGAGGACATCTGTGCCTCTCAGAGCCTGCGAGTGTCTCTCGCTGACTCACTTCCTGCCTCCCCCAAACAGACACCTGTTGTGTAAGCTGACAGGTGGGCTCTTGAGGCTCTTGAAGTCCCGACCTGCTGCTGCTGCTGTTGCAGCCTGGAGGGCAGATTCACTTCACCCCATATAATCCCTGACTTTGTGCCCCGGTGCCTCCTGGAAGGCTTAAATGCGAGACAAAGCCTACCTCTGTGCATCGTTTAAGTCAGCTTGTGAGGGTGCTTTCACATGCAGAGATGTCTTAAAAACAACTTCCAATATCTTTTAAATAAAATGTATATTATGTAGTCCGGTGTGAGTTCGATAGGAGCGTATGAGGGCACAACTTCACACCTGAGAAGGCTTATATGGCAGCCAGACACTGACCTTGATGCACGTCACACATAAGAGCAAATGTTAAGGGAGGACTTACAGCTTAAATCTTTAAATCCTCCACTGTGCTATCAAACCAGGAGAAGAGGCAGCTGTTACCCAGGCTGTTCGATGCCTGTATGCCAAACGCTGCATTGTAAAAAAAAAAGATCTGAGACACCTCTGTATGTTTTCATCAGGGAGGACTGATAGAAACTGTTTTTTTCTCTGACATTTACATGCGTCACGTGAGCGTAAATCCCTGGAAACGCTCCCAAAGAACAAGCGGAGCTATTATCACTCTCCCGAATTCCTAACGTAGATCATCAGAGCTGAATATACGATCATGATCTCTTCTCTTGTTCTCAGTTTGCACGTGAAGCGTTCGGAGAGCTCGCCTTGTTAATGAAAACAGAGATTAGAGGGGATCATGGCGGGCAGAGTGGTTCAGTTGGAGCTGACTGCTGACAGGATGACCTGGGTTACCATGAACGGGGGCCTGACACAGCCAGACTCAAGGTCAAGAGGAATAATATTCAGTAGATTAGCTGCTTCGCGTCGACTCTGGTGACCTGAAGAGCTGGGGGATTAGAGCGGAGTGGGGCAGGAGAGCAGGGGAAAGTCTGATCGTCTCATGTACCTGATCTGGGTTTGTTGCTGAACAGGGACAGCTGTGAGAAGGTGTTGTACATATTGTAAGTTTAGAGGAGCACTGTGTAGTTATGGAGAAGAAATTCTAACTCATCTACAATATCAATGAGGCACTAATAGAAACTAAATAAACAAGCTGCTCTCAGAGGAATATCAGGTTGCCAGAACACTGTTTGAAGGTGGCAGGGTCCGCCACATATAAACAAAGTAAAACAAATACGGGCGCAGCGTTTCACCGGAATAGCTGTTACCTGCTGATTACTGTAGCTACTGATAGCTAGTTAAATCAGTAGTTGTGCAGTTAGCAACACAATACGTAGATCATATTGCCAAAACATTCTGACGGTAATTTTAGGTAATTTGTTAGCTTAAATTCTTACATGTTGCCCCTTTAAAAAAGGTTAATTTGTAAGAAGTTTAGTTGAACACATTAAAAAATGTACCTAAATTATTAAAACAACATGAAGAAACGATAGTTTTGGTGCTATTACGTCTTTATATCGTGTTACAGAGATATCTACTGAAGTTAGCATGCTGACCTGCTAGCACCGTTTTCTAGTTAGCTTAGGTAGTCACGCAGTTAGCTGTACGGTGAGCGGGTTTAGGTTTAGAACGAAAATTCGTACATGTTATGTCTTTAAAGGAGCAATATAAAACTAAACTAAACTATTTAAACTAACATGATCAACAAAACATGAAGAAACGACTGTTTTGACGTTATAACGTCTTTTTATCGTGATGCAGAGATATCAACTGACGTTAGCATGCTAACTAGCTAGCAACGGCCATTCCCGGTATGAAACTGAAGTGCTCCCTGTCCGTACATAGCTAACTAAGCTAGCAAGCTAAAAACACTTTTAGCAGTTGCTATGGTGATTTGCTACCCCACATTTGTTTTGAGTATTAATTATTTCTCACATATTGCACCTTTAAAGCGACACTAGGAGCTCAGGTCGGACACCAAACAGGAAGGTAAACATTTGAGGAACTTGAGGAACTATCTTTCTTCCAGAAGTTACATTTCGTGGTTTTAACAGAAGACATCTTACCTGCAGCTCACACCACGCCACCTCCACTGTCGTCTCCGTGTCCAGTCCTTTATAGACCGTCTTGAAAGACCCCCTCCCGATCTCTATGTTGAATTTCAGGTATCTTCCATCAGGTGAGGTCGCCACCGCCTTGGTCTCCACGTCCTCTTTCTCCTCCTGTTCCCACTGAGTATCAAACGTGATGCGGGACAAGACCTTGTGCTGTTTGTGCTGGAGTTCATTGTCAGACTCGGAGCTGGCGTCCTGAGGACTTGATCTCTGGACGGGCTCCCAGGTCCCGCTGTGGGGGCCGGAGCCGGCGTCGGGCTCCAGGCTGCTCGGGGGCGTGTTGGAGCTGGTGCCCGGGCTGGAAACTGGAGACGGGGACGGCGGAGAGTCGTCGGTTTTCTCATCCTCTGCTCTGGATTCAGACAGGGTGAGGATATTCTCCGCAGACCAGGACAAGGCTTTGGAGAGGGCGCCGCTGTACAGAGGCGAGTCGATGTCCATGCTTATTTTCTGCAGCCCGTAAGAGTTCCTGCGTGCGCCCAACCCGTGCGCCCTCAGCACGGATGGGACCCGGGACAAGCAGTCGTCGTTCATATCCAAAGAGAGGCCGGGAAAACCGCGTCCTGGTATCTCAACCTGTGCGTGTGACATTGTAGCAGGTTCCTGACTTAGAGCCTAAATGAGGAATGGCACCAGGACAACAGAGTTACCGTTACTTCCAGCGTCCAGAGTTACTTTTCCATGATGTCAGTGGCTTTAAACAAAAGGCTGACAACCAAACAACAGACCTGATACACAACTAACAATACGAGATCAAACATGCCTATCTTTCAAATCTAACCTGTAGCTACAGCCACGCGTAATATTAAATTTAAAGTATGTAAAAAGAGACAGAAAAGTAAGGAGAAAGTTACTTACTCGTGCGTAAAAACGATTCACAAACGCATCGCGCACAGGAGCGCAAACTGACGCATGGTTCCCATCCAGTAACGAGCGCTGTCCTCTTCTCTTCTCTTCACTTTACTAAGTCCTCTGCCATAACCTCCGCTGGAAGGACGGCGCTGCCTATATCAACACGGCTCCGGAGGGCTGTGCGTCCCGTGCGCTCCCGAGTGCGCGCCGCCAACTCCTCCCCTCGCCGCACTGTGACGCGCTAATAGGACTCGTCTCCAGAGGGGAGTAATTACCGTGTTACAGGAGGAGTGTTTGCAAACGAATACTCTGAAAAACCTCAACACTTCATTCCAATGTTCCTGCATGTAAATAAATAAAATGTGCTTTCAGATCAGATCTATAAACTTAATTTGTAACATGTTTTGTTGTGTTGATTGGGTGGACGGGAGCCAGATGTCGGCCTCCTGCTGAGCTCACGGACTGTGCGTAAAAGAAAAGCAGCAGCAGGACAAGATGTCTCATCTTCTAGAATATCTCCAGTTTCTCTGAATTTCACTACAGCTCTCTCTTTCAAGTCTGTCGTCATCTGATCAACCTGAATGAAAGAGATAAGCAGCCCACAGGGGGGTTAATGTTGCGGGTCTGACCTCTAGAGGGAGCCACACCGCAGAGGCTTTATGAAACAGGACACCTTTATCAGCCAAGGCCACACTGGGCCCCACCTGTCCCACATGTGCACACTCTGGGTGTTATCAGAACACAACACACTGGATTCCCTGGAGCCGCAGCACATGATGTGAGCGGCGCATCCAGTACAGCTGCAGGCAGAAAGTAGAGCACAACATCTCCATCACCGCGGTGCCACTCGGCACGTCTGCACACTGCAGGGGCGCTGGTAATAGTATCATACAGACAATTCAAGAGTGTGAAAGAAACAAAAACAAGACAGTTTAGCAAATTTCTCTTTATTTTTTCTACAGGATATGAAAAAAAGAGGTTGGATATACACAGAGAGAGAGAGCGAGAGAGGATAACAGGAGTGTCACAGTAGCTACTGCACAATAAGAGGATGACAGCGATCTGTACATGAAGTCCACTATTTTTATTACGCTCAGCCGAGTCGAGCCAGGAGTGGTGGTCCGAGTCCTCTGTGGTGATCCTCTTCTGGAAGCATTTGTTCTCAAAGTAAAAATAAAAGTCCCCCTGGTGTTGTATTCTGGGATTTCTTTGGGATGCCTGGTTGAAAGGGAGGAACAGCAGCCGGGCACGAAGGTCCGGAGCTAATTATACCCAGGAAATTTATCAAGAGGGGAAATCTGGATAAAACTATTTACAGTAAAGACAGAGTACAGTTACAGCTGGTGGGGAGAGACTTTCCCCAAGAGTATTCAGACACAATAACCCTGATAAGACTCATTGCATGTTTAAATTGGCAACAGATGTTACCCCCCAAAGAGAGTGACAGCTTTAAACACAGCGTCACCTAAAATACTTTCCCCCCCTCTAAACACCTAGACGTGATATTCCTCCAATAACAAAAGGCAACAACAACCGCAGGACCAGCATCCTCTGGGCTGAGCATTGAGGTGCACCGTGTGTAGCCTCGAAGGGCTAATTCTTAAAATTTGTCGTTAAGGTACAGTATGACGGCTCCCAGACAGAGTGTGTGTGCGACTCCAGCACCGCTTCAGAAGAATTTGACCCCCTTTCCGTCCTCCATGGTGATGATCTCTGCTTTGCCGTCTGTCTGTAGCGCCTGCAACGAGCGCAGCAGCATCCACTCTTCTAAACCGTGGAACTCTGCAGAGAAAGATGTTTCTCACATCAGAAGGTAGAATATCAAACATTTGCTACTCATACAGCATCTTTCAAAACAAAGTTACGAGGTGCTTCACATGGGAAGATCAAGACCGAAACATTTCAGAGCTACAACTGAAAAATGAGGCAACTAAAAGATAAAACATTAAACTGAAGTGACTTAAAACGTTGGTTCTCAACCTCGGGGTCATGAGTTAATTTCTCACCAGATGGTTGTAGAAAAAAAAAACATTATTTAGACTGTGGAACAGTTTATAACCAATCCATCAAACTTTATTTATACAGCACCTTTCAAACAAAGCAAAATGCAATTTAAAGTGCTCTACAAGTGAAAAAACACTAGAAAACAAGAACGGATTTAGAGACTAATGAAAACCATATGCAATAAAATGAGCAGTTAAAATAATAAAAGATAAATACAAGCAATAAAATTAACCATAAATATGAAATAAATGTTAATAAAGTAAAAGAATATAATAATAATGCTAAATTGTAATATAGATGAAAAAAATAAAGGGTTATTGTAAAAACAAGTAAGTATAGGTATAAACATTATAAACTTGAGTTAATGAGTTAGTTAGTTTATTAACTTTAGATGTAAAGAGGAACAAATAATAGCCACAGATTTGCATTTTGCACAAGCTAACTTTAAGTGTTAATCCATCAGCCTGAAAACTGTCGCTGCTCATCAATCTTATATTTTTAAAAAAGGCTCCGTACCTTCACCCTCCGTGTCGTCACCGTTGGACAGCTCGTAAAGTGTAAACACAGAGTTGACCATCCCGTTTTTGGAAACCTAAAATGTTAAGAGAGAAGAATGAGACACAGCACTTGATCTCCTTTGTTAAGTTCAGACGTATAGTGTTAAAAAAGTTGTTTTAGAGCACAGAGCTGGTGCTACATATGAAACATCAATACTTCAGTCCATCTCCAATCACATTCACTCCTCTGAAGGTGTAAATCTCTTAAAATCTGGTGCTCTCGTGCACTTCTACATGTAATGTCAGTGTCTATACACAGCAGGTCAGTAGTCAGAGTTCTCCAGCAGCTTATTTTGGATGCATTACTCACATATTTTGACTATAGCAGTTATACAGTATGCTGCTTCCTGACGTTTGTGTGTGTTTCAGAGTGCTGGTGGGAGGAAAAAGGCTCTACAGTGAAACAACACAGCTTTTCCTGACAAACAGTCAAATGTCCTGGAGTGGAAACAAGATTTATGTCGACACAAGGGGACGTTTTGTGTTTGTTTCTGTTTTAAATTTCACTTTGACGGGAATTATTTGTCTCAGCGATACTTTCCTTCAGTTAAGTGTTTGTGGGTTAGAGGTCACTATATTTTGGCAAGAATCTGGTGTTCTGGAGAAATCTAGCTGTGGAAAATGTATAAAATTCAATAATGCTGAACCACACAGCAGCAAATTACACTGCTTTCACCCCGTATTTATTGCTTTAGAGAACATTTTCCTTCCATTTATACTTCCTCTGCCCCACACGTGTTCAAACACTTCACAGACAGTGCAGGACGTGTCTTCGGTTCGATGACTCACCCACTGGTATATTAACTTGCCCCACTCCTCCGGTCGTCTCCACATGACTAAACACCGAGACTTGTTTTTGTCCAACCACTCCAGGTTCCCTGAAGTCAGACATCGCGCAAATGATTAAATGTTTATCACTGTTAAAATGAATTCACAGTGAGATAACGGAACAACATTTACCTTTTTTCCTCAATTCCTCAAAAACAACTTGAATCGCTTCCATTGACAGTTTTCCTGAATTTAGTTAAGGACAAAATAAAAAAAACAATGCAAATGTACAGGACATATTTTACAGATTAAACAATTACTCAATATTTAAATTAAATTTAAGCTGTGTAGACGTCGGTCAACATTAATATCATGTGTCTGAAGTGTAATTTTAAGTCTCCATAAAGAAGGCAGCTTTGAACCTTTGACTGGCGTTCCAAATCAAACAATCTACGCAAACATGAGAGTCAATATGAATGTGAAACTCTGGTTTTAGTATAAACAACTCATGTGAGCATCTCAGGTCGAGCTGTATAATATAAACTAATCTGCTGGCCTCAGCTGAACCACAGGAGGGCTGTTAGGATACGTTCTATCTTCTTGTTGTTGAACACGGGGCTTTCCTGAGCCTCCATGACGTCCAGCGTGTAGAGCTTGTGATGTCGGCAGTAGGACAGAGCCAGCGAACACCACGCCGCCAGCTGTTTCTGTCTCGTATCCACATTGGGCTGTAGCCTGTCCACAGAGAGACGAGCCAGAGATGTTAAAGCACGCTCGGCACAAGACAAACAGCGAACCTACAGCACTGCAAACACCAGAACAGATTAAATCCAACTGTTCATTTAGTGCACGTAAAATGACATTTATTCAGGCATTTATTTAAAAAACTGCTCTGTTGGCGTCCTGTGCTGGGAATTCACAGGTCGGTTCTAACAAACGTGGTACTGGATCTGCGCATCACGTACTTGACTCTCCGGTACTGTTATTGTTATCAGAACAACCCTAATTGAATTTGTGTCTTTTGATTCTGGTTTCCTTCTTCTTTCTATGTGCGTTTGTGATTGGTAAATATTTGTACGAGTGTTTTCTCTGCACATTATTTTTTATGACAGGATAAAACCAGGCCAAACCAAGCAAGCTAAAATTACTGGGATAACTTGCTCTGCTAATATGATGTTATACAAAGTCAAACGATTTCTATAACTGGCTGCTATTCTTGTAGTATATTAAGTTGTAATAAACAAATTGTGCGCACATCGATCAGCATCTTGATTTTTTTGGAGGGGAACTGTTAACTGTACAGCACACAGCAATATTTCTGACAATAGTGTTCTGATTAATATCCTTTGTTTCAGAATGAGATTTTCAATAATCACATACTGACGTTTTAATTTCTAAGTTTACTAAGAGGACCATGAAAAACATCACAACATCAGATATACAGAAAGTACAGAGCATGTTTCTTAATGTCTGGGAGCGTTCAGGCAACTCACATATGTTCTGATAGAGTTCTGTTAATGTATCTTGTGATAATTTAAACAGAATAAATCAGCATTTCTGAAGAAAAGGGGCCCACAGCTGATTAAAGTCATACACGAGCAGAGATTTGTAACACTAGCCAGCAGCTTATTCACTGAAACTTCTGGGAAATTACTCATTATCAACTGTCGCTGTGTCGCACAGTAACTGTATCTGTGAACATGCAATTACAACAAAACAGTTCAGACTTTGTGTGCATACACAGTAAAACAATTACGCTTGGTAGATATGTTCTTTTTTTTTTACAGGACTTCCAGCACTGAGGTCACAAAAAATCTGTGTTCCAACCATATGATGACTGATGACTGATGTACTGAATAAATGCTGACAGGTGAGATGTGAGTCCTTTACAGACCTCTTATAAACTATTAGACACCAGTTATTGCTGTATGAGTTATTAAAAACGGTGGTCCAGATACTCAGGAGTCACAATTCTGTCATTTTCTGATCAAATTTCTCTCTGTCGGGTTACAAAAGCGTGCTAACAGCTATTAAAATATAGCGTGTAATCTTGATAAAAGATAAAGCTGCAACACTGAGATTGTTCGGTCACATAATGCTGCTGTAATATAAGTTTTATTTCAGTGTTTTTGGTTGCTCACAGCTGAAGTTGGGGCAGGGCTGGTTATCAAAACAGCTAGCTAAAGCTAACAGCTAAACCCATTCTCTAAAAACTCACTCACAACAATAAAGTACAGATGTTTATACATATTAGCATGCAGTCGAGTCGCTATGAGTCGCTGAATGCAAACAGGTGGAGCTGTTATGTGAACTTTCGCCAGCCTGTAGGTGTGTAAATCCACTTCCTTAGCAATCTGTTTTCATTAGCCAGTTAGCCGGCTAACGCGAAGGTAGCTCGTTAATCAACGCGTTCGACTCATTAAGACATAAATAACAAAGGTTGATAAACAGCATTAATGGAGGTTTTAAAACCGTCCTTTCCATGTAGATGAGAAAGAGTTGACTCACGTAAAAAACGGTGGGAAGTTATATTGCCAGGGCCACTCAAAACTCATTGCAGTAGATGCGGTATTCACAGCTGACAGCTTCCGGAAGCGCGTCCAGCCTCTCAAATAGTTCCGACGAGCAACAGAGATTTACCTTACAAAACAAAAGCATTAATTACAAAACAAATGTAATAATAATGATGTTAATAATAATAAGAAGAAGAAATTAGGAAGGAAATTACTTCTAGAAATATATTCATTTATATTTGTAAATTAAATTATATGATTATGTACAAATACAATGATATGTATGTATTCAGTAAATTGAGAAAATCTAAAAATTAAATAGAATAGAATTACTTTATTGATCCCAGACTGGGAAATTATTTTGTCACAGCAGCAGTGGGTCCATAAAAAAATAAAGAAAAAGAGAAACATACGGTACATAGCATAAATAGAAAGCAAGATAAATGTGTAAATTATAGAATGTATCATTTAAAAATATAACATATTTCTATAAATTATTTTAGAAAACCAACACAGGAAGTTTCATTGTTTCATTGAACATGAGTATAGTGACGATAAAGGTATTTTCTATTCTATTCTAAACAACTATTTGTTTCTCCAGTAAGTACTTCACTTTTCAATGTGTTTATACGTAACTTGACTAAATATAAAAATATGTATGTATTCTGTAAGTCAAATGTATAAAATATACAACTCGTATGAATTATAAAGCTTTACGTTTAAAATTGTGAAATAATTTCTCTCTATAAATTATTTGGATTACCAATGGTGGAAGTTAACTGACTACTAAAGTAAGCACTGTACTTTTGGAGGTACTTATACTTAACTTGAGTATTAAGCTTAAAGTTTTAGTTTGTCACTGAGTACCAGGGCTTCAAAACTGACAAAAAAAAATCAGACAAAGCATTATAATTTTTTTAAGGAAGCACGAAGTATCAATAAACCATCAAAATACTATCAAACTGTGTACTATAGGTAAAAGTAACTCTTTAAAGCCACATTAAGGCACCAAATAAGTGGTAATTCTGCATAATGAGGAACCTCTACTACACATTTAAGTACATTTAATCACCTGTTGACATGATAGAAAATAGTTATGATCTTTTCTCATGTTTATGTTGTTGGTTTATAGACACATTTTCATGAGAGTCGTTGACAGGAATAATAAACAGTCCTTGTTTTTTACAAAGTTACTTTTATTATGGAAGAACTTGTGCATTTTCAACAACTTTCAGCATAAATATGCCATCTATTTCTATTTACAGGTCAGAAATCCTTCTAAAGTTCACTTTTAAAAGTTCATGTTCGGACTGATTTTGTCGCCAAATGTCCAAAAAAAATGTATCACTAGTTTATATTTCTATGTTATCGATAGACAGTTCCTTCAAATACAGCATGGTTGAAAAAATGGCATTTTACAATTCTGTGGAAAATAATCTATAGACTGCACAAGTATTCTATGTCACCGTCTACTTCACAGCAAGACGATGGTATTAATATTTCTTTTATACATTTCTATATTACAATAAAAGTCATGGGTAAAAATTAGACTGAAAGACAAAAAAAACAACAATATTAGAATACGATCTCAGTTATTGCCATACGTGATAAACCGCAATTTCAAATTTAAAACAATATTTAAACATCATTAAACTTTCTAAAATAAAGATGGAAGCAATCAT
>CAEMYA010000113.1:1619630-1644144 GCA_903131615.1 Diplodus sargus
GTCTGAGTCGACCAAAACAAACAAACAAACAAACAAAAAAATTAAAAAGTCCAGAAAGTGACTTGTGAGATTAAGACAGCTAGAGCAGTCTGATACCGCCTTACTCCACCCAAGCAACAAGCTCAATTGCTCTGACACGGGAAACCAAACCACACCTGTTCACACCTGCGTGGCTCGATTTCTAATCCAACAATACTGCCAAAGATACTTCTAACAGTGTCAGCCTCCTACGGAGTAAAACTGGACAAAACTCTGGTTAAACATGCTTCAAATATTCTCAGCAAAGACCATTTCAAGATCCCTTTATCTAATTTTTAAAATCAAATATTCCGAGCAAAGTAAAACTTGAAGAGCCCTTTTACTTATTTTATAAGTTCCATTTTTTTTTTTAAAGTTGCACTGAAGCTGTTTACGTGCATGCAGAAGGAAAATCTAGCACTTCGAATAACTTGAGCACATGTAGACGTTCGTCCAGAGCTGCACTGGAGGCTTGTTGCTGCTTTAGTTTGAGTAGAATAGGCGCTCGCACTCGTTCAGGATGAACTCCACGATCTGGTTCTGAAAGACCATGTGCATGGTGATGTTGGCCGACTCCGTCTCTGGCCGAAGGAGAGTCGGGCCGAATACGATTGCCACGTTCTGCACAGTCATGCGATTGTCCTCCCCGTACTGAATCAACCTGTCAGAGGAAAGAATGAGAGGATTGTGTGAAGAGTTGTGATTTTTTATTTATTTAACTGGTCAGAGGTGGCAAAAGTACAGAAGATCTTCACTGATTCATCTTCTTTACAAGAGTAAAAGTGACAGACTGCAGGCTCTGAATGAAGTCTCCCTCTGGAGGACAATTCCACCAGCCATTTCTGTGCAAAGCTAACTGAAGCTCACATCATATTAGTATAATTCAAAGACTACTAATTTAAATGTTTGAATCAGTAGGATTTGTACAAGAAAGACAGTCAGAAGATTGTTGAAACTCATTCTTAGGATGTCATATAGACACATGTTGGGTTGGTAAAACGTCCGGAGCAGCAACACAGAGAGAAAATCAGAAACTCTCTGCAGATACGAGACACTAACACGCCTTTTCTCCACAATCCAGTCTCCCTCTCTGTCTGTTTACGTCCTTTACGTTGCTTGATATGTGATATGCACTGATAGGCTCCATATAGTCTTGTGATGTTGAGAAGGTGGCGTGCATTAATGAAATATAAAAATAATCAATAATCAATAACTCCCCTCTAATGCATTAACACTAAAATAACAAGCCTATGTCGAAATTGTGAGGAGGAGAAAGTACAACTACCTGAGAAATCTACTTAACTAGAAATTAGTATTTGTACTTTGTTACTTTCCACCTCTGAAACTGATAGAATTAGGCAAAAAATAAAATAAAATATAATAAAATAATAAAAATAATAAAAGAGGTATTTAAAAAAAAGAAGAACAGACCTGCGTAAATGCCCAAAAAGGAGCTTCATGGTGTCGTGGTTTGAAGCAGGAAGCGTTTTGACCAGTTCATACATGCAAGACAGTTTTGTGTGGTAGTCAGGAATTCCTGAAATGACAGAAGTTATCAGTCAGTTATAAATACAATAACTATACATCAATAATATTAATTTAAATATCTGTGTGCAGAGATTTGTCCTGAGAACAGGCGATGTAGTTAAAATAAGATGTATGGATCAAAGATTCTGCTCACTGATGGCCGAGATGAACTTATTAAAGTGGCTGAAGGGGAAAAGCGGCTCAGGAAGCTCTCGGAAAAACAGCTTCAGCGCTCCGGTGATGACGTGAACGTCCTCCCACTGACCGTCCTCCAGGTCCAGCTCCTCTGTGGAGACACATCAGGTGCACAGCTCATTACAACACAGCAGGGGGCGCCGCTGTCTGCGGTGACACATTGCAACCGAGGAATCCTTCTGCTTTATCTGCAGGCAGAGTCACTGAAGCATGAGCTGTTATCTCTTACCGTGATCTGCCTTGAAGCGTAGTTTCTGAATGACGGCGAGGTTCCCGCTCACTCTGTAGAGCCCATCGATGTCTAAACCTGGAAATCAACCCATCAGCACCAGTGAGTCAAGTTCTGCTGCATGTTGCACAGCAGAAATACCTCACAGTGTGGAGCAAACAGACAGGTTACCTCTCTTCTCCACCGCTCTGATACATTTCTCCACAAATCTGGGAACGGTTGAATTCTCTTGTGCACACAGTGTTTCCAGATGGCAACCAAACACATTATCTACAGGGAAGAAGAGCATTATTAGTAGCAGAACTAACAGCTGTAGCAGCAGTATCTTAAATGCTGGAGATCTTGGTGATCGTGTTAAGCACCTCTGATGTATCCTTTCTCCTTCACAGACTGCAGCGTGGGCCGCTTCATCAGGAACTTCATCAGCTTGGTTCGAACCCTCTTCTGGTCGGCGTCTCCTGCAGCGCTCGATGACTGTGAGACACTCGGCCTGGAGGCTGGACAGAAAACATTCACAGTAAGATGTTTAAAACTGGTTTTTAATCGAGGCTCGGTTTATCTAACTGGGTCACGACGATGACATCATCGGCGAAACTCACATCTCCGCTTGTCTGTGAACTTGTTGTCTTCTCTCGCCGTTTCTGTGCCGGCGATCTTCTCGTATAAATCTCCGTCCTCCTCTTCTGAGTGATGGTCCTGGTACTCCTGATGCAGAGCGAGTAAAACAAACAGTGTTGCACAATGTTGAAGGGAGTAGTCATAAAAAAGAGAAAAGTATTTAAAAAAACTGATTTCAGCAACTTAAACACACACTTGAAAAAAGTCTCTGTCCTCTCAATTCATTTCTTGTCTGTAATCAAATCCTTTAAGTGTATTTTCTGCAAATAACATCAGCCAGTTGAGAATATTTCCAGCGCAAATTAACTTATTTGAAAGAATGAATAATAAATATACGTCGCACATGCATGTCAGAGCTTTGTGAAAGCTTTAAGAAAAGTTTAATAAATGTTTTTAGTTTTAAAACTTGAACGGTGCCAAATCTAAAAAAGTGTAATATTATTATTACATTGTTTCCTTTTCCAGCTTGCCTCCTAGAATAGGCGTCAGGACCGCAGTTGGAATAAGACTTTATTGTAATACTCTGATGGATTTTAATTCCATATTCTAATTTATTTAATCAAATCCATAAATTATAGCTAATAAGCATTTTGCTTTAAACATCAAACTGTTCTGTTCAGTCAGGTTTGAAGGATTCTGGACATTTCTTGATTAGATGGAGATTTGTTTTTGCAGTTTGTGGATAATCTTCCTGATTATCATCTCACCAGTTGCCGTATGGTGTCCGTTAAGACTTTGTGCCAGTCGGTGATGATGCTCTCCGTGTCGTACTGTATCAGAAACTCCACGCCGTTCTTGCCTTTTAACTGGAGGAGACATAATGAGATAGAACTTATTCTGGGAGGCAATAATTAATTGAATCACAAATCACTTTTAGATGGTTTCCCAGGTGATCTCCTATTACTCATTAACTCAAAACATTTATTCTAATGTTGGATATAAATACCTGAGATCATGTTTCAGTTCAGAAGCAGAAACGTGCAGTGTGACTCACACTCTGTTCTGATAACATCTATAAATATACGTGATATTTGCTCAAGATGACGTCAGCCGTCACCCACCGAGCGGCACACGAACCTCTAAAACATTCTTTTTGCTGGACTTGTCCTTCGAGGCCCAGCCGATCGACGCTCCTCGCAGGTCCACCGTGATCTCCGGAACAATCTGATTGGTCTTGTTCTGCGCAAAAACAACAATAATAAAACAGCTGAGTGCGAAACTGACGGCGCTGCATTCCAAGAAACGAGCTGCGTTAGACAAAAGCTGCGACTGTCCTGTCAGCTCGTGACCTGAGGGCTCGTCTGAGCTGTCACTCCTCAGAAAGGTGACAGAACAGCCGGTGTAACGTTCCATGTCTTTATCAGCTACGACACATGATATATTACACAGAGGACTTTCTGGTAACATATAGGAACTTCAACACTAAAAGTTCACTCCTCATCGAGACACAACCCTTTAAGAAATGTACAGAATGTGTCGAAGCGTTCAGGTGTCACAGCTGCTCATTCACGCAGGGTGAACACTTCCTTCTACAAACAGTAGTTGAGGAAGTTAAAGTCCTAATACCTCTCTGTGATTGACTATGATTTACTTTTTATTTAATCCCAAGTCAAATGAGGGTTATTCAGGAGTAGATGTGGGGAAAAAGAGAAAATCTGACTCATTTGGAAGACGTGAGACGAGTCTGAAGCCTTTGTTGCTGCTCACAGAAAGTTCACAGCAGGTTCAGACGCATCAAGCATGAGTCCAAACCTGCTGCAGTTACACGACATGACCAGCAGGAGAATCACTTCGGGTCAAAGTCAAGACCTTTCTTACATTTTCATGCCAAACTAAGGTTTTATAAATGACATGATGATCGAAAGTGATCGTAAGTCTGTTTTATAAATGAGGCCGACTGCATTAACAAGGTTTCTTCTTTCAGACTAGTCGAAGGAAAACTGTCAAATAAATGTACGTGAGTAAAGAAGACGATATTTCAAATGTAGTGAAGTTTCAGTATAAAGTAGCATGAGGAGAAAATATTCCAGCACTCGAGTGAATAAACAAATACACGCCAGTCTTTACACTCATGCCGTACCGACGCTCCTGTGGCTGCAGACTTTGGGTCTTTGTGGAACGTCAGCACACCTCCGAGGAGAACCGTCCACGTCTGGCTCCAGTTTTTCCTGAAACGTTAGGAAAAAAAACCATCACTGCCACGGGAACAAAGCAAGGAAGAGCTTCAGGTGAGGAAAAGACACACGACCCCAAAAGTCAGATCGTCCTACGTTTCAGCTTACCTCACTTTCTTGCCGTTCTCTGACACTTTTGTTTTGTTGAGAATTCCGGCTTTCTCTAAGTTCTGCACCTGGAAACGTAAAAGACGTTTAAGACGAGTCAGGTCATCAGGTCGTCGGGTTGTGTGATGATATGAGGGACACACACAATTAAAGCCGTGCATGTGGATAATGTTCAATATCATTTTATGCCTCATGTCATAAGAAGTCAAGGATTAAATCATTCAGCCGTGCTTTGAGTCAACTTTCTCAAGAGACAGGGAAGTTTTATTTTGAGTGATTCGGTAAAAAAGACGAGATTTTAGCAAAACTTTTAACATCGAAACAACAGAATATTTAGTCTTTGGTCTTTGTGCGATCAAGATATAATACTGGTGATATTCAAATTCCATGAAAATACAAAAAAACAAACAATGTGCTCGTCTCTTCCTGTTTCTGACACTCAGAAACCTCACGCTCGCAGAAATAATTCGAAAGAGGTCAGAACTATTGTTCTTAGTAAATCTCACTGAAACAGGAATAACCGGTGTGTATTCTGGACTATTTTTAGGTGCACATTTGGAGAACTACTGAGTATTTTGGGCAACAGGACTGAGTGTGTGGGACGGACTGAAAACAGCATCTATAGCTACCAAAGTTTGTGTGTAATTAAGGAACATTTCGTCCACTGATTCACCAACTGTGTGACTCGTTTCTGTGGTTTTTTTAAAGGTCTTTGTACAACAAGTTGTTTCCATGTGACTGAGGAATAAAGAAAAAGAGGAAAAAAGTAGAATATCACAGAATTAACCTGATTTTATCTGAGCTGTTTGCTATATTATTGGATTTTAATTATTCAAAATGTTGTATTTCTTTTTCTTCTGTGCATTTTTCTGTCGCTAACTACTTCTGCAGACTTTCAGCTACAGAAATCTTGTGTTAAGCTTTTGTTTTTTAAAACGTCTTTCCTCCAAAAAAGTGTCAGCGGGCAAATATTATACACACATATGTACTGAACACACACAACAAGTGTTTCAAAATATAAGCCCAAGATGGTAACCAGGTTTTTCAAAATAAAATCCCCACGGGTTACAGTATGTTAACAGGAATCTCAGTATGAACTTTTGTGAACTGTTGCGATGCATCTTTCTAGACTGTGACTGAGTGAAAACACTAATGGAGAACAGAAAATTCAGAAATAGAAACAGAAAGACTAGAAATGTGTGTCTTACTGAGCAGAAAGATGTAATGAAACAGGATATTGTAGAACATATAACTTGGTTTTTCCATCGTTATAGCTGCTATTTTTGATTGTTTACTGTACATTTATAGGTCAAAAAGAGAGTGTGTTTATCAGAGAGGCAGTTTGCATCCCAGCAGCACAATTCCACCACTAGATGAGAGACGGATCGATGAAAATGAAGGCGACATGAAAAACGTCTGTTCAAGAACAACAAACACTCCTCGAGTGATCTGAAGTCACACCTTTTGCCCATCATAGATAGTCGCTGCTATCTATGCATCAAGCTCAGGTGAGCGCTCAAACTAACAACCCACGTTATAGCGCAGCCACCGCGAGGTCAGATAGTAGGGCTTTCTCCAGGTTCTAAACCCAAACGCCTTCAGAGAGAGACACACAGAACACCGTTCAGGTAAAAGGTGCAGGTCGAGTTATTGTGCAGTCACAACTGTCAGCAGAGTTAAACTCACGTTATGCTGCGTCTCCGGAGAGTTTCCCGTGCTGGAGCTGTCGCTGCTGTAGTCGGACGTGTTTCTCCGGTGAGTTGGGACGAACCTCTGGACAACGAGGGGAAGAAGAACAGGAGGATGATTTTAGGATTTAGGATTCAGAAAATCATAAAACAAAACATCAGAGATTCATTTTAGAATAATAACTAGAAAACACCAGAGTAGAGTAGATTCATTTTTAACTTTGGGGACTAAAAAGTTAATTTGATCTTCTCTCCTGTTTATTGACCGGACTGCAGCACAGATCTGCTGCGGTGGCCTCCATGTTCTGTAATGTCGACTGAAGCAAGAGAGGAAATACCTTTCTTTATGAATGTTACGTTACAGAGAGGCGAGAAGGGGAAAGAAGACAGAGAACCAAAGTCTGGTGAGTGCTGAGTTAAGTCATTAACCTGAACTTAAACACACAGAAACACAGGACCACTGCTTGTTAGCTTACGGCTAACGTACAGCAAAGTAAACCTGCTGCTTTGGGGCAAATAAACACTGTTTTAAAGCTAGTAAGTTTAGTCTTGTATGTTGACTTTCTTCCTCACTTTCATACTATTGACAGGCGACCAAATTAAACGCACTACCTTGAGTAAACGTCCGTATTTCTGGATACTATACTGTAAGCAAGAAAATATAGAACACAATCTGGTCTTTTCTAGACATTTCTTTAACTGTTGTGCCCTTGAGCACGTTGTTAATCTGACTGCTGGGAGGAAAAATCCCCTTTTTTGTGTCCAGTAACTCTGCACTGTTTGTGTACGGCTGTGGACTTCCCTCTCCTTCCCCCTGCAGCTGTGTGACTGTAAACACGAGTGCACTCCAGTTGATTTGCCTTGCTAAATACGGGTTTAAAGACCTGGGAGTGTCAGCCGTTCAACAGGGACTCACCCTCACTACTTCTGCCTGCCTAAAGCTTTCTGTGTGAGGCGGCTGACACACCCTGGATGTGTGATACAGCGTGTACATGTACATGCAGGTCTGAAAGTCTGAGTGTGTTTGTGTGCGTGTACCCCGTCATCCTGGGCCGAGCTGAGCTGTGACGGTCCCATGGTGTGTCTCCAGTTTTTGATGACTGACGTGTTCTCCGCCTCGACGCCGTTCTCCATCCTGAACTGGCCGTGACCTGCAGGCGCCTGGAGGGTTCGAAAGCACAGTTTAGATTAATTGCTGCTACTGTCTTGGCTTTATTTTAACCCTGAATCATACGACGTGTTTTCACTGATCTTTACCTCGGGCAGGTTCCACTGAGACTTGGAGCCGTCTCTCAGATAGTAGTACGTCTGCCCTCGATCATCCACAGACTTGATCCACTGTGACACAACAAACATTTCTCAGTCAAAATCAAATAATATCAAAAGTTTCTCTCAATGTATATTGAATAAATATGTCAGTGCGTAAGAATTAAAGAAGTGAGGTAGGCAAGACGTTGCATCGTGGTCTCTTAAGTCTTTGTGACTATCGCTGGAAAAACCTGGGATTTTTTATTTACATTATTCTACATTGTAAAGGCATCAGGATGCTTCCTATATGGTGCTTTTTTTGACGGATGGCAAATCAGTGCCCGAAACCCCCCGTCACCCACATCTTTCCATCATCCAGATTCAAGGTGCTGCATCTGGAAAGTTTTAGTAACGTTCCAAAACCGGTCACGGTTTGTTCTGAAATTGGAAAATCCACATTTAGGGTCAATCTCAAACCTCTTCACCTGAGCGTGCATTTGTTTTCGCCGAGTATTTTGCATAAACACTGCGTTTTTCTCTGTATCTCAACATCATTAGCAAAACCTTAATGATTTCCAAGGATTTAACACGTTAGCCTCTTCAGTGCCTCAAGCTTTTTCTGCAATTCTGAAAGAACTACAAGTTTGAATGAATGTGTGAACTTCAACGAACACACGCGTGTGTGAAAGTGAGAACGTAGGCAAGTTTAAAGTGTTTCTTTCTAGTTCCCTTTCGTGTAACACTAGCGTGATGGCTGCACAATCAGTCACACGAGACGATATTAAAAGAAACATTCATAGTAGGAGATGTTAGATGGAAGACATGTTCTACTGATTCCCATCAGCCTCAGCTGTGCACTGTATAAAATGAGCATTATGCATTTCAGCATCATCTGTGATCTTGCTGACCTTAACATTTAACTCGCAGAACCACTTATATCTAAGTATAGCTTCAAAAAAGGTCAAAGTCCGGCTTTAGACTCTCAATCCTCTTCAAACAAACGCTTCTTTCTCTCTTTGTGTGCACAACAGAGTGAAACACCATGAACGCCTTTGACGAGAGTCTGAAAGTCTGCAAGTTAGTTCACGTCTGTCTCAGCGGCATCAGAGCTGCCACAGAAAACCCTAAAATACTTCATGCAATCAAACAACGAGGTAGTCACGATGGAAACATCATGTTTCATTTAGCCTTGTTTCTACATGATGTTGTTGATGGATGAAACACCAGCACTGTGGAGAAATAACACGTGGTGGCAAGAGAGGACGTTGGTCTGCTGGGTGTGTTGCCAGTTCTGTGAAATATTATAAAACCGCTAACGTTACGCATGCACCCTTTATTTTACACTGCTAGCATGCTATCAATGGTAGCCAAATATGCCACCAAAGTTTTCACTTTATATATAAATAGAGTATACGTTATTCTTAATAATATATATAATTTTTATTATTCTCTGCATATTCTGGGCCGGAAAAAAAAGGCAGAACGAGTTTTGCAGAAACTTAAAAGATCTCAAATTTTGGATTAACGCGCCTGAGTGCAAGAAGCTTCGTGGAAACGAGGCGCCGACGTCATGATCTGTGTTTGACACATATGCATCAACACTCTCAAAGTGTCTGCAGGCTAAATAAAAACCATCTTCTCTGTACTGAAGACGTTTATGGAGTTAAATTCCCCCGTTCTGATCAGTCAGTTAGCAGCTACCTGCTCTGGAGAGTGCTCGCTGGTGAACACCCAGGTCCCGTTGGGATCCACGGTCAGGTTCCATCCAGCTGGGGTACTGCGGTCCAGGGTGGCCCGGGGGATGACGGGCCGGCTCACATGGCTGAGCGTGTACTCTTTAGGGAGGGTGGGAGGGGGACCCGTGGCACTGAGCTCGTCGTAGATATCTGGCTGATCAGCAGCTGGATAATCCTCTGTGGGGTAATCCTCCTCAGGTAGAGGAGGCTGGGGGAGAAAGATGGCGGACGTTAGAGCACAGACGCAAACTTGGAAATACAGGTGACAACTCCTCATTATATTAGAACAGTTTTTGGGGTCCTGGAGACAGAAAACTATGTTTGTAATTCACCAAAAAGCAGCAGAAATGAATTTGTTTTCTTCTTTCGTATCGGAGAAAAGGGGGAAACAGCCTGACTCTGTAAAACCACCTACCAGCACTTCTAAATTTAACTTGTCATCCAGATTTTATCTCTTTTCTTGCCAAGAGATGGGTGAGAAGATTGATGCCACTCTCATGTCTGTACAGTTAATAGGAGGCTACAGCTGGCAGCTGTTAGCTTAGCTTACAAAAAGTGGGAGAGAACTAGCCTGACTCTGTCCAAAGATCATTAAATCCACCAGCACCTCTTAATATCAGTACACAGGAAAATATATCTTTATATCCTTGTTGTTAAGTGTAAAAACAAAGACTTCTGTTTTTCAGCAGATTGACTGCTCAGGCACGGTTACTTCCTGGAGTCCTCTGAAGTTAGCATCTGAAGCTAACAGGCTAGCTGTTTCTGTGTAAACTGTCATGGCAGTGGTTAGCCTATCTATCTTTTTTATAAATCTTGGCATTAAAGCAAATATGCTGTTTGTATTTCTAAAACATGTTGAAGTGTTGCTGAAACGCTCCCTCTGGTCGGTCCTGACCTGCTGCAGACGCTGACCTTTGGCTCAGTTCACGTTCTGTGTTAAACTGTTGCTAAATCTCACTGATAATGTCAGCTGAATCATTTCCCTCTGTGACCCTGATACAGCGCACAGTGACTTTTCCATGACTTTGATAAATAAGTCACTTTTTTTTTTTTTCTTTCTCCGTGGCCTCAAAGTATTTTTCTTTCTTGGCCCATTAATGTTGTTCTCGTGTTCCAAAAAAAGCCATAATGGGGCAGAAAAGGGGGTCACCTGTCGCTGGCGTGAAGTAACTCTGTTCGGGATTTTCCTGTAAAGTATTTGAACATTTGAATCCCCCACAGACGGAGGAGTGAGAGTGAGAATGAGGACAGATGTATATGTTCTGTTAAAGTTAGGGACACCACTGCTGGGGATATTCTGCACAGCCGCTGTGAGCTTTCCTAAATGAGTCCGGTCTGCTATGTGCGGGAGATTTAATCCCATTAAAAGCAGACTGTATTTACAGCTTTCCCCTGGGTGAAGCTAAAACAGGAGAAAGAGAAGCTAAGTGGAGCAGCCAGGCCGTCCTTACCGGCCCGTCCTCGTGAAACCTGTGCACACTCATAGGCTCCATCAGAGGGGGATACGGGCTCAGCTGCTCTGGAGGCTCCCAGGACGTCTCCCCAGACATCGGGTTGTAGAAGTAGGGCCGACCGCTGCTCTCATCCACCAACTGCTCCCAGTCTGAGGTCCACGCAGGAGTGGGGGACGCGGGGGACGGGGACAGGGCAGGAGACAGAGGAGGTGAGGGGGAAGAAGGCTCAGGGTCCTCGGGGGAGTCTACGAAGGGGTTGTCCCAGGTGGTGCGCCCCGTTGTGGGGTGGTAGTAGTACTCCTGGCCGCTCTCGTCGTCAACATGCACCTCCCATCCCTCTTGGTCGAGGTAGGAAGGCGAGTAGGACGAAGGAGCCGAGGGGGGCGACTCGGAGATGCTTTTACGGAGTTGTGCTACATTGACGTACACGGCTGATCGCAGGGTTTCATTCTCCGCCTGGGAAAAAGAAAACAGGTAAAAAACACAGGAGATGTAGAGGTGCTTCTACTCGGGATTCACATCAGAAACATCACAAATGTGAGAGAGACAGAAAGAACAAGGCTGTTTCTAAGTCTTTAATTAACTACAATCCACACTTTTGCAGCAAAGCAAGCTTGCAAATGTCTCTTCACTCTGTTACAGTATTTCAGGCGACTAAAAGTTGTGTCATCGAGTGTCTAGTACCAGCCTTCAGCCCACTGTTCTCAGTATAGCTCTCAGTAAGTCATCCTTCCGCATCTCGCAGAGCGACAGAGCACAGGAAGTAGCCTACAGCTGAAAAAAGAAAAAAAAACAAACCCAAACACAACAGAGGCGTTCCTCCCGCAATAATGATCGTTACCCAATTCGAGTGTAGCTTTCTGGCACACAATAACACCCACACACCAGAGTTTAACACTGCCTTGTCAAAACGGTGTCCGGAGTTTGTGTCTGCACGAGTCACGCTGCCAAAGCAGACGAACATGTGCCGGTCCGCGCCGTGTTTTGCTAAGATAGACGTGATGAAGGCTTGATTGTGAAAAGAGAATGATAAACTGCATCCGACGACGGGCCGGCTGCAGAGGACTGAACGCTGGTTTAAACATTATCCAGCTCCACTACAAAGCAGCTGCCTGTCCTCCCGCAGTCAATAGAAACTCTTCCAGCTTTTCATTGCTCTCAAAACAAACTGCATTTTCGCTTTCTGTCGACAAGAGGGAAGCTGTTGTGACCTCCATGTCCTGCTGCTTTCACAACACGAAAGATTCGACTGGCTGCATGGCAGGACGTGCCATGCAAATAGGCCGGGACATCACAACTAATTTGTTTAAAGAACAATTTGAGTAAAACTGAGCTGTGGTGAATGCCTGCGTCTATCCCCTGTGATGCAATCCCTAATTAACATACTGACGCTTGATAATAAAAGGACACAGTGTGATCTTCCTTTGAGTTGTTCCTCTCTCACCTGAGCTCCACCGGGACCGTTTTTCCTGACCGAGAGACTCTTGGGAATGACCGCCTTGTAGAGTCTTTCGAACACCGTCATGATGGCACGGATACGAACAGATCGAGGCTGCAGCGTCTAAACTATAACTACCTCTTGTCTGTCAGCTTGCCTCATGATCTATATTTATCAGACCTGTGTGTGTGTGTGTGTGTGTGTGTCTTCGCTGCATCTGTTCGTCATGGTGCTAAATATGTTGCACTACCTGAAACATGTCGAAGACACCAGGCAGCGGTGTTTCGACTGTTATTCCACGTTATAATTCTACTTTACTCCCTTTCAGATGCAAATATTGAGCTTTTTACAGCTCTGTCCACTTGTTGCTTTGCATTATTGGATTTCCAACACAAGACATGTGATCCACTTCTTCTCATCAATGCACTCAGACTCTAATTCAGTCTTTTTTGTGTGGAAAAGTGCAAATGTTTTTAATGCAAATCTTCATCTTTGAGGTATTTTCCACAAAAACGTTTAATTCCACGTGATTCTTTTGCAGCAACCTGCCTTTTTTTTATTCTAGTTCCAGGCTGCTGACGCTCCACTATTTGAGTTAAATAGGCTGTTCTCACTGCAGAGACACGTGCATGTTGCATGTTAAACTGGGTCTACACATGGAGGACAACAGCAGCTGCAGTTGTCTGTGAGAGGACGATATCGGCCGATAAGATCGGCGAACTGATGTATCGGTCGGGATTTAGTGGCGTAGCTAATGTTCTCCGGTGGTTTCTGAGGTGGACAGTATGTGACTCACGAATGTCCGTTAACTTATATAATAATACAGATAACCATCCAGAACATTATTAACATATTACCCTTCTGTTTTACGTAACTCACATTTAGCTTTTTTTCTATATTTCTTTGCTAATAACGCATTTGATTCACGTTAATGTGACTTAATTACATAACTTGGGGGGCACATCTGTCCCTGCAGAATCCTGAGGGCCCCCAGGTTGAGGGCCCCGGGTTTAAAGAGTAGTTCACCTCCCCTCCCTCTCAGCTGACCACAGCGATTACAGTGCTGCTTTCAAGGTTCCAGCGAATGTATTCGTCGTTACAAAACGCAGAGTTGCGTAACGAAAAGAAAGTTTATAAACTCCGTCACGCTCCACCGATCCTCTGTTGAATCTGCGTCAGGTTGCAATACGATGGTGCTGATAACGTGTTCGGCATCGTCACGTCAAAAGTTCGACATCTGGGAAACGCTGTCCATCAACTTCCACTGACTATAACACAATCTATATGATGCAACCTCGTGATGAAATAAAGGAACCACTTTCTGTTTGAGGAGTACTTTTGCTTTTACTGTTTTACTTTAACTTTTATGGTTTTGAATGCAGGACAAGTTGTAATGAAGTATACTTCTACTCAACTAAAAGATTCAATATATTACTTCCTCCTCTCCACCAGGAGCTCAGGAGACAAATAAAAACACAAACAAAACTTAATTATATAACAAAGGGAGGAGTTTGTTTCTGTGTTATGGATTTCATGATCAATCGTGTGTATGTTATCTGTCTATGTATTGTTACCACTTTGCTTCACCATTGATCTCCATATAACCACGAGGCAACCGATGTGCACAGCCAGACAACTGACCCCGAAACAGATCGATTCCAACCGGCACAGAGATGCAGACAGAGGAAATGAAAGAGCTGCATCATTGATCTCTGAAATAGCAACAGTGGAATGTCCCCATCCTTCATGCAAACAGAGGGAAACTATAGACAACGTAAACATGTTGACGGGGACAAACATCATCAATCCAGATACATTTACATTTCTCCTCCACTGTCAGAAGGAAATACATCGTTATTTTACGCCACATTTATCTGACAGCTGAAGTTAATGGATCCTTTTTCAAGATTTTTTAAACAGAAGGCAACAGCAAAGATGAAACCAGTTTTATTTTGTCCTTTTTGGCCTGCGGCTCCTTATAAAAACATTTCTGTGAGAGACATTTGCTTCATTAAAGACTTTTGTATAAATGTTTGTAGCAGAACTTACTCGTTCGCCCTTTCATGACCTCCCAGATTTATATTATGACTGTTCTTGGGAATCACTGAAAAGCTTTTCTAACTTATTAACATGTTAATCTTTCAGTAGGGATGCAATGTGCAAGTCCTGCCTTCAGCCATGTTGACAAGCTTAGCTTTTCCAAGTTATTCGTGATTATCCCGACTTGTGATTTTCCTGATAATGACATTCCACCACGATCCATCGATTATCGTCCCATCCCTAAAGATGAGGTACAATTAGACTACAGAGCAGCATCTTTCTTCAAGATGTGAGACTCCTCACTTCATCCTCAGCCCTGCCATAAAAAACGAAGACTACTGATAACAAGGCTATAAAACTACTTAGAAGTGACCGAATCTTCACGCTGATGCTCTTGTTTGCTTGTGTTATGAGGTCAGACTGTTTCAGAACCAGTTAAAAGTACGTGTAGCGTGTTTTTAGTAAAGGATCTGAACACCTTGGTGTGCACAGGCGAACTGCAGACTATCCAGATGACAGAGAACACGACTTTTATGTTGACCATCAACCACAAAACTCCTTTTGATATAAAGAGTCGCTCGTGTTCCTGATAACAAACTGAAATAGCAATTCATCGACAGCAGGTGTCAAGAAAGGAAACTGTCGAATTCTAAAACCATGAAAACAGAGTTTCTCTCTACCGCTTTGTGCATGTTTGAGAGTGAAACTGGTGCCATTTAAGACACGAGAAACACATAAAAGTAGTTATTTAACATCCAAACTTAAAACATTCATGATGGCTGAGCGTTCAGACGGCAGCTGTGTGTTCACGCCATACTTCTCGGTACAGGAAAAGAAACAGAGGTGACATGTTTACGCAAAGCAGGAAGCAAGACCGTTATCAAAACATAAAAGCTACGCGGACCACAAAGAGTAAAATTACCTCACGGGAGCAATAAAAAGAAACGGCGCCGTGATCACCTACCTGAGGGACCACCGGCAGGGACAAGCCCCTCTTGCCCCCGTGACTCGACCAAACCCTGGAGTACGTGTCCACCATGTTTACACCGTTCTACTCAGACGAGCCATACATCCAAAAAACGGACACGAAGCGATTCAGGCGTGCGACCACCGTTCGACCAACTTGTGATGGGAGAGAGGGCGACCGCACATTTACGAACACACCCTCACACACACATCCTCCTCTCTCTCTCTCTCTCTCTTTCTCTCTCTCTCTGCAGCTGTGACAGTTGCAGCCCAGATAGAAAGGAGAACTGTGAGCTCTGTTACAATAGCAGCAGGAAGGGACTGTGTGAGGACTGGGTGAGATGTGTGTGTGTGCGTGTGTGTGTGTCAGTGTTTGTGTGTTCTTATGCATGAATTCCTGTGTGCAGGATGAGGGGGGTAGAGGGTAACTGTCTGTGTGTGCCAAGAGCCAAAAGCAGAGAGAGAGAGACAATGAAAACAAGGCAGAAGAGGGTGAGAGAGAAATAAAACTCTGCAGGTCACTTCAACCTACTTCCTGCCTGTGTGTCCATATCATAAAGAAAAAAGCAAACCATTGGTATAGTTCAGGGAAACACTCCAGAGAAAGGAAAATAGAAACAACTGGAGAGTATTTCTGACCCTCCAGTTGTAGGTCAGTCCAATAATTGGGAAAGGAAAAGCGGAAGCAATCATTTCCCACAATATGACATGAGCTGCTTTTGAAAGTCTCCTCTGGTGAGACATTGTGTTGGGTGACATGCGTGAAAACAGGAAGTCTGGTTTAAGAGGCACTTGTTCAACCAACACTTCCTTCTGCAGGGACAACATGAGGCCGCCTGCAGACAGCCGGCGGAGCTGTTTGTGGGGCAAAAGGTTTGTCATACGTTAGGTTTGAGGTTTATGTGGGTGATGGTCTTAAAGGGAGAGTTCACTCCAAAATCAAACGTACGTTTATCTATATATTAGAGCAGGATGGCACTCGACAAAACAGTTCCTCAACAGCAATGTCTCTTCCCAGAAATCATGCTCACAATAATTCACAGAATTCCTTTTGAGCAGTTTCATCTTCTTTCAACCGAACTATTGCAAGACGCGTCAGATTCAGCAGCCCGGTCAGAGACGCTGTGCTTTAACGCTTGACACTGTAGGCAACATTTTTGTTTTTTAATCATTTTTTCAGATGAAAGCAGGTGATCTGGACTAAGAGCAGGATCATGGCGGTCCACGGCACCTTTCGAACAACATCCACGGCACCTTTTCAAACAACAACGAGTCTGCATATGAGTCATGCCGCTCCAGCTTGTGTTAAGGCTGTTCCTGGCTAATGTCCGGTCACAGGAAAAAGAGGAATGGACAAACACGACTCCAAATAACCAAATAAAATGTCATCAGAGGCTGCCGTGCCCACAGAGACCCGCCTCTACCACGACACCTGAGGTCAAGGTGTTGCACCTGGCGGACGGACTGTGTTCTGAGCCGACAGAGCGCAGGACTACAGCTGGACTCTGTGTTTGTAACATCGATGCTCGGCGCTCACACACAGTCAAAGCTGATGGACGGTGTTTCCCAAATGTCGAACTTTTCACGTTATCGTCCCCATCTTGTTGTTTCTGTTTACATTCATCCTGACGCAGATTCAAAAGAAGCACCATGTGCACCAATGATGGCGATTAAATTAGCCTACCTTGCCTAACTTATATCGCATTCGGAGATCAATACTTCTCGGCTGCCATGACGACTGGGAGCGGAACAAGCTGCTGCTACGAGAGTTGTTCAAAAACCTTCTTTTTAGTAACTCTGTGCACACAAACAATGTTCTCGCAGCTCGTGTTCATGTGTAGAGACCCTGGTGATACTACAGCAAAGTTTCATGTTGTGTCGAGACTTCTTACTGTTTTAAAAATAGTGATTTTGATGCTTTCGTAAAAGTGCCCGTAGCACTCCCATTGAAAATGAGTTTGACCTGAAAACGAAAACACGGTAAATCTTAAAAGTGCCTCTTTCATCATAATTATGTTGTTATACATTCTCATATACATTCACAAAAAAAGCCTAGGTTGCATTAAGGCGAGAGTTTCACTTTAAGCTCCTGTGTGCATGAGGTTTGTGGTGAATTAATGCTTCCTGGAACATCCAGACGTTTTTACATTCTGTACATGGAAAGAGTGTAGTTTGCTATTCAAATGTTCCTCTGAGAAACCACGAAAACATTGTCCTGTGGTGTCTGAATTTAGAGATACGTGTCCGATTCTGTTCAGAGATATCTGTCAGATGTAGGCCTGTCAGAGCAATCAGGTATCAACGTAACGTACACATTGTATTGACTTATTGACCTACTCACATGACCTCAATATACAGTAATTCCGTAATGTTTTACAAGCAATGTTTTACATGAGAATGTCAACATGATGCCAGAGTGTTTCAGTGTTGAACGTGTGGTTTTATTTATCTTATCTGAATATTTATAATTAATTTAAAAGGAAGGAAGTCCTTGCATTAATATCCTTTCATAAAATCATGATGTCAGTGGTATAACATGGTCCTGAAGTGTAGATAATATGGTTTATGGCACTTATTTCTAGGACAATACACCGTCCAATAAAAAGTAGTAGTTAGCATTTAGCTTCCTTTACTCAGCATCAGTTTTCAGGCCATAAAACGCTGTTTTTCTCTAGCGTGAATTCGGGATGAAAATCCTGCAGCAGAGAGCAGACAACTCTCTGCCCTCAGCAATGCATGAACCAGCAATCTGCTTGATTACTTAACCACATTAGCGCTCATCCAATCAAACAATGGAGCACCGAATTGGGGCCCAAATCACGCCACAAAGCACACAGTCGAGCTATTGAATCGATCTGGCTCCACCTCCACTCTTACATCACACTCCTCATGGTCCAGAACAGGGATAACTACAGAAATGCTCAATGTGGAATCCATCAGCTTATCACGTTCTTATCGCTGCGCTTCAGGCCAGGTCCACATGCCGATGTGCAAAACCTGCTGATATTGCTTATTCATGATGGATGTCAGATTTCTCCCACTCTCACGCTGCAGTGTTTTCTGTGTGGGAGGGGAAATGTTTCAGCACCAGTTGCTGCGGTGCTCTCTGAGGCAACTGGAAATGGAAACCCCACTCTTTTGCAAAGACGCCACCTTCACTTTTAAGTGCGTGCGCAGGAAGACAACAACAGTCCGCATGCAAACAAACTAAAAACAGGTACGGAACGACGGCGTCACTGTCGCGTCATCACATTCCCGTGAACACGACTCATGCAAACTCTTGACAAAGACGTGCTGAGGCTTCTTTTAGATTATCTTCACAGCACTGTATGTTAACACGTCAGTATCTTTGCAGCGATTGTCCTCAGGAGATGACAGACGACGCGAATGTCAGGAAAAATGCCGACTTTCTGCTTTCTTTATTTGCATACTGGGTGTGACCACAACTGTACACTCCTGAACCCAATAATTATAGTTTATAAACGTGTTACCGAAACACACTTCTGTCTGCTTTAGCCGCAGTGTTTGGCTCTCAAGCTGACAATACACATTCATTTTAAAATGCTCTTATTTTGTTCTGATGCAGCCACATTTACTGTGTGGTCTCACTCAGTGTCCGGCCCACAACATTATCTGATTAGTTACATATCACGAGTAATAGCCTGTCAACACTGATTAATCTGAATTAGCAAAGTAACTTGTGACTTTTTTATCACGCAGCAGACCGAACATTTTTTCATCCAGATGATGAGAAGTCGAGCCCGACCGATGCATCGTTATGGGTCGATGCTGGCCTATCAACAAATATACCAATATCGACGTATATGTGACGACATCTGAACACTTTGGAGAGACTATAATGTTGAAAAAGATACTTAATCATAATTATCAAATTCTCAGTGAAGTTCGCTGATGTAAATTTAGACGATAAAGTCTATTGTTTAAGCGTTTGATGACCACATCTGATAAATGTGTGTATATCAGCCGATAAATCAACATGAGAGTGATTTACTATCAGCCCCCAAATAATCCAGAATGGTTAGAAGAATCTTTGAGGATTCTGGAGATACCTTGACAGCAGCCATAAATAATGTCAAACACGAGAACCACAAACTGGAACAACTGCTGCCCACATCTGTCCTGTCACCTCCAGCGTGCTGCATACTGAACATACAGTTCAGACAAACCACACAAACTGACATGGAATAAATGTCATTCCTCCAAACTTGTCCAGCTACATGAAAAACGCACCCCCATTCCCAAAACCTTCTACAGTATGACTACAAACTGCTGCAGGTAAAAGTCTCTTCCTGACCAGACGGTGAAAAGCTCCACACACCTGTTCTTACAGCGCTGATGACACATGCAGGCATGCACAGAGAGGTCTGACGAGACACCCTCACACTACCTGTCGGAGCAGTTTGTTGGCATTTGATTTGGTCTGTTTGACGGAGCAGCAGGAATTACTGCACTCCTGTGAGTGAAGAGCTGCTCTCACTACACAAAAGAACAAGATCACATGCTTTAAACCGCAGAAGCATCAAACAGGCATGAGGACAAAACAGGGTCACTTCCCGTTTGGCTGCCAGAGATCAATGGGACATTAGACCCCCTTGTGGCAATTATCTAAACTAAGTGATAAAGATCAATTGAACGTGTTGTGCTCAATATTCATCACAGACCTTAAAGGAACAGTTCACCATCTCGTCACTCCCATGTTGTTAATGGACAGTCAGGTGAAGCGTTGCAGCGTTCTCCACAACTGAAGTGTTTTAAAACAAACCAACCAGCTCAGTTCAAGTTCACAGAGGCCCAGACTGTTTATAAAAAGATCTTATTTACGTCCTATTAAAGTTAAAATCTTTACTGTAGCCAGTAAGCTAAAGGAATGAGCGCACACTCGTTTTGAAACTTTATTTGAAACGTCTTTGTTTGTGCAGGAAAATGCTGCAACTACTTTTTGTTGAGCAGCTCCAGAAATCTTTTTGTGGATGATGAAACATCACCCGACTTTCCATTGGCGTGGTTGAGAGTGAATCGCGACTGACGCTCCCTTATTGAGTGAACTGCTCCTTTAATACAGATTCTTGCACAGCCATAAACAGCTTCAAAGCCTGCACCCAAACACAAAAGCTCTACAGGAGCACTACAATAAGAACAACCATTAAAACAAAATAGGCCTTTCTGCGAGTTAAAAACCAGCCAAACGTCAGATTTCTCAGTCCCCGCTGGATTTGTCATCCACTTATCAAACTTAACATCCCATCAGAGACCAAAGAGCAGCCAGCACGCCCCTCGATATTAAGCGACCTACATTCGGGCTAATTGCGAGTTCTGCACATTACATATGCACACACACGCCAACTGCATGGCAGGGCTGGCACTAAAAAGCTCTAAAGCCTCGCTCGTTGGGAGTCAGGCCAGACCCCCTCACATCACCATGGCGATGGCCCTCCATTGTGGGGGCAGAATTACTGCACTTGAGGGGTCCTGGCACGTCCACAGTCCGGCTACAAGTGTGGGACTCATTCAGCAGAGGAGGAATGAGCGGCGGTGTAAAAAGTCCCCGAGAGTCAAACTCGAGTAAAAGCAAAGACGTCGTGTTAAAATGCCACGCTGGTAAAAGTGAAGGTCAGACAGACGAGCAGCAGTTCAGTAAAAGTATCGATATCAAAAGTATCAGTAAAAATAAATTATACAGTATTTACATGTTAGAGTCGATTGGTTATCTGATTAATTATTCAGCATTTCTCTGATAGGGTTAGGGAATCTGCAGAAATGCTGATAAAATAAACTGATTTTACAAATGCAACACTTCTGATGCAGCGTTCACTCTGCAAAGTAACTAGTAACTAAAGTTGTCGATAAAATCTGGACGGTGACCACAGCTGTCAAATCAATGCAGAGGCAAAAAAGTACAATACTTCCCTCTGTAACTGAGTACAAGTACATGAAGTCTGCCAAGTAACTCGTACCTGAAGATATCAAATAAATGTGGTGGAGTAAAAGTACAATATTACCTCTGAAATTAAGTAAACGTAGGTGCAATGTGGATAGTAACTAAAAATTTAAGTTACAACAAAAATAAAATGCAGTGAAAAGTACAATATTTGCCTCTGAAATGGAGTAGAAGTATCTTCAATCTGCAAAGTAACTAGTAACTAAAGTAATCACATAAATATTGTGCAGTACAAAGTATGAGTTTTGTCACTAATTGTGGTGAAGTGGAAGTGTAAAGTAGCAGAAAGTATAATAAAAGTACAATATTTCCCTTTATAATTAAGAAGAAAACTCTGCAAAGTAACTAGTAACTAAAGTTATCAAATACATGTAATGCATCATATTCTTTGTTGATAAAATCTGGAAAGTAACTACTGCTGTCAAAACATTTTTGTGGAGTAAAGAGTTCAACATTTCCCTTTGAAAGTGAGTAGATATAAATGTAACGTGCAAAGTAACGAGTAACTAAATCTATTAATTAAATGTTGTGGAGTAAAGAAAAAAAAGTACAAAAATTCCCTCTGAAACTGAGAAGAAGTACATGCGTCTGCAAAGTAACTAGCACCTCAAGTTACTGAATACATGTGATGGAGTAAAAAGTACAATATTTGCATTTGTAATTAAGCAGAAATAAAAGAACTCTGCAGAGTAACTAAAGTTATCAAAACAACAAAGTGGAGTAAAAGTAGAATATCTGTTGTAGTGAAGTGAAAGTATAAAGCAACAGAATATACAGAAGAATAAAAATAGTAAAGTACAAATACTTGAGTAAATGTATTCAGTTACATTCCATCAGTGGACATCAGAATAGTTCTGTATTGTTCAGAATGACGTGATTCTTCCGCCTGTAGCTGTGTTTAATGTTGAAGTGGATCCCAGTACAGACCAGCGGATTACACGGTTCTGATTACTGGGTTTACTGGGAGAGGCTGCAGCCATTACATGAGTCAGAGCTACACACACACACACACACACACACACACACACACACTGAGTCTCTCACTGCTGCCTGAAACCTGAACCTGCAACAGGTGCAAAACCAGAAACTGCGTTGAAACTTACCTGAAAGTCAAGTTTTTGTTTTTCATCAAACTACATCCAGAGTGAAGCAGGCGGGCCGAGCTGTGTATCCACACACACACACAAACACACACACACTTCACCGTGTCCCAGCGGGTGAGCGCAGCTCCCGGTACCGTCACCGGTGCTGCCGGGGAACCAGGTAGCAGCTGGAGGTTTGGGAGTGGCTGCAGCGCGCAGAGTTTAACTCCTTCCTGCCCTCACAGGAGCGACACGACCTGTGTGTCACCTGTTCTCCTCCTGCTCTGACAGAGAGCACTCAACCACACACACACACAGCCGCTGTCTGTGGGTCCGAACCGGCTCAGTGTGGGTCCAAAACCCCCAGGCCCCCTGAAACTTTCGCTGACCAAAACTGCGAGCTTGAATCAGCTGCTTCTCACTGAGGTATTCAGGAAACACCTCCTCTCGCCCATTGAGGAGGCATGAAGGGGACGACCGGCCATTCATATGCAGATGAGCTGGCACAGATACCGTGAACAGAACCAGCTCGGTGTCCCCCCCCCCCAGTCCGGACCCTCCTCCACCGCACAGACCCTCAACTCATCACATGCACTCAGAGGAGGGAACTGCACGGAGTTACTCAGTGTTTCACATTAAAGTCAGTTTGTACGTCATCATACGTGGAAAAGTAATTAAATACATTTACTTAATTACGGCACTTTCATTATACAATGTGCTCAGCTGGCTCACAGGACAATATATTGTATAAAACAAGATGTAGCATCTGTGGAAAGTAACTGAATGGATTTACTCGAGTATTTAAAGTTTAATTAGACTTATTTTTTTACATCAACGTACATTCTGTCAGTCTTTAGGAGCACTGAATGATATGTGGGAGAGTAATAAAGTACATTTACTCAAGTATACAATGTGCTTAGTTGGCTCATAACAGAATATACTGTATACATTACTTTGTGTGTAAGTAATGGAGTAGAAACCACTATAATTGTCTCCATGTAGTGGAAGTATAAAGGTGAAGGAAATGGAAATACAAAAGTACAAATACTTCAGAATTGTACTTAAATAAATTACTTGAGTAAATATATAATACTACTATACATTCTATCACTAATATTTTGTATTGTAATCTGAATCTGTAGAGTAACTAAAGATATTATCAGTATTAAGTAGCAATAAATGTAATGCATCATACATTTTTTGTAAAATTGTAATCTGGAAAGTAAATAATGCTGTCAAATTAATGTAGAGGAGAAAAAAAGGAGCATATTTTACTCTATAGTACATGCAATCTGCCAAGTAACTAGTAACTAAATGTTTCAAACAAATATAATGAAGTAGAAAGAACAATAATTGTCTCCAAAATGTAGTGGAAGTATAAAGGGGTAATACAAAAGTTCAAATACCTCAGAATTACTTTACTAAATATACTGCTATACATTCTATCGCTGATATTTTGTATTGTAATCTGAATCTGTGGAGTAACTAAAGTTATTATAGGAGCATATTTTACTCTGAAATCGAGTAACAGTGCGTGCAAACTGCCAAGTAACGAGTAACTAAAGTTATTAAATGAATATAATGGAGTAGAAAGTAGAATATTTCTCTCAAACATGCTGAAGAGTTTAAATTCAAAGCATCAAAGTCAGTTTATGCTCTTAGTCTTAAGGAGTACTGCATCATTTGGTGTAAAGTAATAGAGTACATTCACTTATACTTTAATTATACAATGTGCTAAGTTTGCTCATAGCACAATATATTATATCCATTACTTTGTGGCAGAAACGAGAAGTGGTTTCTGAGCTGGTATTTGTGGAAAGTAACTTAGTAGTGTTGTAAGTTTTATAAAAAAGAAAGTAGAAAGAAAATTTGTGAAAACTGCAAGTCAACAGGTTGAACTCCAGCATTCTCCAGCTACAGATAATGAAGTGGAAGTAAGACGAGATGTGATTCTCCTGAGAGCAGGAAGTGAAATCAGGAGGGAAGCGTGTGACATTAACTGGGCTGATATTTAATCCGTCCTCCAAAACTGTA
>CAEMYA010000113.1:1644510-1663736 GCA_903131615.1 Diplodus sargus
AGGGTGCAGAGACGCCTGTGGTGGATCGGTTTTACCACCCGGCGGTGAGCTTTTTGGCTCCTCTCTGTTTCTAACCTTCGGCACAGGATGAGGTTTTGCAGAGAGCTGCAGGCTGTCAGTCTTCGGATGTGTAAACGTTGAACTCTGTGTCTTTGCATTCTCCAGACTGTGTGTCAGCGTTTCTCTCACATCCGGTAAGTCCACACACAGTCCAAAAGTGGAGAACCGGCACGTCTCCCTTGGAGAAAACTGAGCTGACAGTCTGATCACTGGTGTCGTATCTGCCTTCCTGTTGGTTTTACTCTCAGGTGAGTCCAGCTTGTTGGGACCAGCAGAGTCCTCAGTGGGCGACAGCTGCTTCACATACTGTGCAGGCACGTAGAAGGGTTTGGTGTGCTGGTCTTTGCGGACCTGCCACCAGTGCTCGTTGGTCTTGGAGACAAGGATGAAGCTTTCATCGGGCTCGATGGAGACGAGGCGACCGTCCCTCGCCGTGTACTCATAGTGGTACTGCACCGAGACCAGCTCCATGCTCCGGTGTCCCCGTGTGGCCTTCTGCGCTGATGTGGATCCAGAGTTCACATACTGGAGCTGCAAATAAAGGAAACGAGAAGCTGATGTGGGTTTCAGAAAGTGTTAGAAATGTCAGTCAGCGGCTCACAGTTAGTGGACACATCAGGTCCCTGGGAACGGACGTGTGAAGTCCCCCGTCCAGGTCTCTGTCAGAGCAGCAAGACCCCCTGACTGAAAATGAGTCTCTGAGGTCATCTTGTGTCTCTTTGTAGTCACTGTGTGTCTCTTTATCATGTTTTGTGTCTTTGTGGTCATTTGTGTCTCTTTGTAGCTGTTCTGTGTCTCTTTGTAGCTGTTCTGTGTCTCTTTGTGATCATTTTTTTCTCTCTATCATGTTTTGTGTCTTTGTGCGGCCACTGTGTTACTTTCTGTAGTCTCTTCATCTCTTTGTGGTCATTTTGTGTCACCTTGTAGTTGTTTTATGTCCCTTTGTTGTTGGCTAGTGTCTCTTTGTGGTCGTTCTCTGCCTCGTAGATGTTTTGTGTCCTGCTGTCGACCTTTTGTGTCACTTTGTGGTTGTCCAGTATGAGTCAACATTTTGTGTCTGTGATCATTTTGTAGTCGTTTAACGTCTCTTTGTTGAACCCGAGTGTCTCTTTTGTAGTCGTTTTGTGTCCCTCTGTTGTCATTTCATGTGTCGTGAACATTTTGTGTCTCTGCGATTGTTGTGTGTCTTTGTTATTGTTTTGTGTCTCTCTGTGGTTGTCCTCTGTCTCTTTTTGTGTCCCACGTCAACACTTTATGTCTCTTTATGTATCGTTTTGTATTTATTTTGTGTCTCTTTGAGGTCATTTTTTGTCTTCCTTTATCACGTTTTTGTGATCGTTTTGTGTCTCTTGCAGTCTTTTGTGTGTCTCGGCCTGACACCCAATGGTCCTGACCAGTCACCCATCCATGGTTTGTGTCTGACATGATCACACGCTTGCTGATTTAAAACGACAGGCTGTTATATTATGAGTTATAAGTGCGAGCAGAGGGCCTGCAGATGTAAAGGCCTCCTCATCTGTGCACAGGTTAGACAGGAAGTCGCTTCCATTTGCTGCAAAATACAAACTTCAACTTAAAGACCACTAAAAAGCGCCAGACTCAAAACTGCTCAGCCACAAAACAGGAAGTCTGCACCAACCTCGACTCTGCGTCAGTCCGACGTCGCCTGGCAATCTCAGTCAGCCCGATCGGGCTCAGTTCGGTCCATGAATCACTCAGATGTTCTCCGCTCAGTCGCCTTTTAACACAAATAATACACAGAGACGACAGGATGTCAGAGTGAGCAGCGAGTTTCAGATGCAGGTGGTTAAATCTTAACGTTTAACAGGCATGAGTGAACTTATACCTGATTAAATTGTATTAAATTCCTAAAAGAAAAAGATGCAAAATGAAAAATGTAAATAGTTAACCAAAACATTCTGTAAATTATTTCACTAAGTTGAATTTAACCCACAATATAATATGTAAACTTTGCTGATTCTGTATTATTATCAAAGGAAAAAGAGTCTGTGTGCCTCAAATGACTTGGAAGCTTAAATCAGACTCAACAATGACAGAAATCCACATCCTGAGGCTTCAGTGTGAGATAATATTTTGTCTACTTGCCTGATTTAGTTTCCAGAATAGTCTACTGTCAGTGGACGTCTGTCCAACAACCTTGAAGCTGTTTTGTCTCTGAGTGTCGGAGCTCAAACTGCCGCTCGCTGTGTTGTTTCTGCTCGACTACCACGCTCCTGTTTCCTGTTCTGTGCAAAGCGTGTTTCTCTTTACTGACAGAGGCGACCGCTGATACATTACAGCACCGAAGCCGCAAGAAATGGGAAGTCTGACTTTAGCCATACTTCCCACTGTATTCTTCATAATCGCATCTTTTTATGGCAGAGGGTGGACTGGAAAGAGTTACAACACATCGAGACTAAAAATGAAACTGACTTGTTTGGAATAAAAACAAAACATTACAGCAGATACGTGGCCTGTATTTTAAACTCCTTTTTAAAGCAGATGACAGGCACACAGAAGCCGCAAACAATGATTTATAACAAGACCTCAGAGTTAATGTCAATAAAACACAAGAGGGGAGTAGATCTGGATTTGGATGTCACATCCAAAGGAATAAACACACAATGTGTGTTTATTGCTGCTGTCCTCTGCTGGATTCTCTGGTCAAATACAACCAAACTTTGGATTTTTGAAAACAAAACTCTTCATATTTTCACGTACAGGATGTCAATTACATCAGAAATATAACTGCGTGCCACTAAAGACGTAACTCTCACCCTGAGGAAATGTTTTAATTATCATCATTCTAGTATGTAATTATTATTTTGCAGCGTGAATATCAAAGAAAACACGAATTTGGGAAATTTAGACTTGATGCGGAGTATTCTTGTGATTTCTGTAACTTTTTTTACAAATAATAATTCAGGTAATTTTTCGACATTTGTGCCACCAGTAAGCTAAAACATGAAGGCTGCAATATGTTAAATGAAAGATGTGCCCATATTGTATTACTGTTTAAAAATATATTGTTTTATTATAATTTATTAATTGTATTTCATTTGTTAAGGGTTTTTCCTTTGGTTGCTCTTCCAGTATAATCAGCTTTCTCTGTACAAACTATACATACATACTGTTTTGATATAAAATACATTAAAGGGATCAATTATAGGAACCTTAGTGATTACAGTTGATAGGTCATGTTTGTTTGCAACATCATGAAATTGTCTGTTAACGTGATAATGACACTACCAGTATTTATTTGTGATAAAGTCATTCTTGGGAATTTCTTTGACAGCAGAGGAAGCCCCGCACTAGGCAGGGCATCAAAAAATTAGTTATAACTCATAATGTTCCTCTCCACGGAAATCTTTAGTAAAAGGCGAAAGATTTATACGATCTGAAGAGAAACATGAGTGTACTGTTCCTTTAACGTTAGAGTGAGCGAAGTCTCTCTCGGGGATACACATTCCAGTAATGGTGGCATTTTGCAAAAATAACTTTTATGTCGTGTTTAATCTGCACGTAAGACATCACTAATTAACCATTTTATATTCCGGCAGGCGATGAGATATTTTATATCTGGTTAAATGTAGATTTAACCAGAAGTTTACATTGTACGAGTGATGCATGATGGGTAACGGAACTCGGTTGCATACCGCAGTTGGAGAGCTTCACTATACAAAATACACAAAGCTGTCGGACAAATAATACATTATATTAATCATGACATCAGAATCAACAAAATAGAGACAACGTTAGTTAGTATTATAGAGTTAGAAACCATACGCATGCGCTGTACGCCCGCAGCGAGTACAAACAAAGAGAGAGATTAACCGCCGGCTACTTCCGCCTTCGTACCGGAAGCTTCCCCGTCCAAAGAGTCGGTGCTAGTCGTCGCTTAATGCTGAAATCTTCAATGTTTCTTTAGATTTATCGTTAAAGTTCTGTCGTGTACAAAAACAACCGCTCATTAATCGATTTAACCGAGAAAACAAACGAGACTTGACAAAAGTACGCCATCATCTTATTTCACAGCTCCTCGAAATGGACAAGATGAGTCTTCGACTGAGGAGATGAGGTCGTTTTAAACGTCTCTCACTGAGGCTGTATCCTGTGATGAAAACATGATTTTATGGAGTTCAAGCAAAAAATGCACCTAGTTACATTCCATCACTGTTCGCATGAAAATCTAATTTTAAGAGTTTTATTATTTCAGTTTTGTGCTTTTACTTTACATGTTCCTTCAGCAAACAAGTGTGTTCTCAAGTAACCAGACATGTTTAACAGACTGTTAGTCTAATAGGGGCCGAGCAGCACGTTTTCCCATGGAGCTCAAGCAGGTCGTTGGTATAAACACAAAATAATCCTCCTCACATCAGGGCCAAGTTCTGCAGGAAACAATGGCCTATTTGCTTACAGTCGTTTGTAAGACGTTACTCAACGGTGATGGGTGTATCATTAACAAAACATAACTGAAGTGAAATCAAACTGACTGCATCAGTTCCTCTAACTCTTCAAATAAAGAAATACATTCTAAATTCACAATAATAATCTCAGATATCTTTATAATCATGACATTCACATGGAGTGAAACCTGAGAGGCCTGTAAATGTCCTTTAACGTACACAAACATTCTGCTGTATATTTTCTTGTTACTAAGACTATTTGATAAAATAACTGAAACCACAAATGGTTGGTGACTCATACTGTGGTGGTGAGTAACACCCTCCAGTTTCAGGATCAACACTTCCAGAGAAGACTTGGGTTTTTACTTCCATAATGGACATTTTGCACGGTCAAAGAGTGAAAATCTGTTTCTCTTTCTCTCTTTATTCGAGCAGTTTAATGTTCCTTGTGGTTTGACAGGTGCTAAAAAGATTTCACAGCACAGCAGAATTTGGTCGAACTTCAACACAGATGAGGTTTATTTGTATTAATGCCTCACATTTTTGTATAATCTGAAAAATTACAAAAAAGCGAGCTGATGATATGATCACCAGCATCATTTCCTTATTCCAATGTTCACCACTACAGTACATAAATTATGTCACAATCAGAATGTTAGAAGTACAACAGACAAATGGCAGTTTTGTGCAAAAACATCATCATCATCATCATCAACACAGAACGTTTCAGAAAATACAGATCTCAACATCAAAACCGGCAGGGCGCTCTGCGAAAATGTAAAACAGTAAAACAGTTAATCAGCTCTCAAGTGCAGCTTCCATGCAGTATCAATACCACTCTGCACACACTGATGCAATTTAATGTCATTTTGTTTATCTTGTTAATATCAGAACCGGATAAAACTCATCTCCAGGTTTTTAAATACATCTTGCTGATGTTACTGAGAGATTGCCTGACAGCAAGGACGATCAAACCATTGGTTGTCAACCATCATCTCCAGGGGTTGCCAGATTTTCAATGTGGAATTTATTGAGTGTGTCTGAGTTCAAATTTGGTTTAACCATTTGTTCTGAGTGTTCGGAATACAAGTGGACTGCTTGAAGCCCATCAATTCACACCTGGCATGAAGTGTGTCTCCATCTCACTTCCCTGCTAAAATACACCCACATCACAGGAACGAACAGATGCAATTTTTACACAAAGAAGGAAATATCTTCGTTAAACCGTTTGCCGAATCAAGAAGTAGACCTAAATAATTAATACTTTGTTGTAGACAGTGATTCATAACGTCTATAAAGTTTCTCCTAACGCCAAGTATCAAAATGTAGCGTTTTTTCAAGGGAGTCTGGGGACTGTCTCCACAGATGTCAAAAAAAGTAGCCCTGAATTATTTACTGTTTCCTGAATTTGACATACTTGTCAGTATTTGTATTCTTTAATACATTTGGTTGAAATGGTAGATTAGTTGAAACGGTGTGTAAGAGGTACAGACGCAGAAGCCGACAGACTGAGTCAGCGATGCTGCAACAAACCAACATTTCTTTCATCAAAGAAACATCTTAATGTTTCCCTCATGCAACAACTCTTAAAATCATGAGATTCGTTAAGGGAGTCTGGGATATTGCTGTTACAAGTTCAATGGTGCGTTCACAAGCATCTGCTGCTAAAATTAGGGTTAAGAGAACAGCTGTGCTTGGAGCTGTCCAGTTGTGATCGGATCACTCAGAACGCATGTTGATATTGATTTTGATTAGACATTTTTATTTTGGCACTTTTAGGATGCTGTGCATTAATAGTACTGGTGTTTGGTGGCATTGAACGGGATGTTTAGGGAACGGGTGCAACTTGAAGAGGTTGAGAACTTCAGTTTTAGACCAGATTCAGTCTGAAAGAGGGCACCCCATCTTTGGCGTGCACCATGACAACTTGTCAACTTGGTCGGTCTACATCCAAAAGGACTGATTGGTTCGACTTTTGGTCATTTGTTCAATATAAATATAGGTTAATATTTTAATATAAAAAAATAAGGCAGTTTTTTTAATGTTTTGTGTTCTTCCTTGTAGGATTTGTCAGCCTACTGTGTCCACGCAGCCGCATACAGTGTAGAGGTTCTTATTGTGCACACCACGCTGAAGACATCAGAGCAGCCTCCTGCTTTATCCTCTTCTCAAAGAGATTGTAAAATTGTAAAAGTGTCTGTGTGCAGCTTCGGGGCAGCTCTTTTCAGTTCATATGGCCTTGACATCGATAAGGTTGCCGTGTTGCGCTCCTTGTCTCAGGGTCTTGATCCCTTGCAGCTTGCGGCCGTGAAGCGTGAAGCGAGACCAGGCGGCCAGCTGGAGCAGGGCACAGGTGATAGGCACAAACACCAGCATGTAGAAGCAGCCCAGGCGCAGAGGCGGCTTCCCTAAGCCGGAGGCAACATCAGGCACAGAAACCAGGGAGTCCTTCACAGGTTCCCTCTCGAAAATATCGTAACCTGGGGAGGAGAAAAAAGTAGTTCCTTCAGTGTGCGCAGGAGGCTGGTATTACTGAGCGAGTACACTGATCCACTGATGTGGATCCAAAGCTAGCAGGCCAGTTTGCACTCGGCCATCATGTAGTGAAAGTAATATTTCTATCAAAAAACAACAAGTGCTGTCAGTACCTGTGTAAACGCACAGCAGCCAGGTGCCGATGAGAGGGGCGAATGTCTGGCCCGGTTTGGTCAACAAGTTAACCATCCCGAAGAGCAGCGCTGAGGCGGCCTGCTGACGACGATTGACCACGAAGTCCTCGTCCACCAGATCGGAAATAACAAGTTTCAGCAGCTTGCACGTCCCCTCTGTAAACACCCGGTTACTAGGAAGGAAGGCAAGAGAAGACACGTTACAGTCTTTGTAATGTAAACAGACGTGTCACCAGCTGATTATCAAGGGCAGGTTGTTCAGTTTGTCTTTACATTATTCCCATTAACTAAGCTGTGTCAATTACTAATCATAATATTCATTTGTTTGTTTCTAAGGAGGGGAATGGCTGCGGTCTCTGAAGTAACACAGCATGCTTAGGTGTGCTTGTGTGTTCAAAACCACATCGCATTATGAGAAACACAGTGAGAACTTTATCACTTGTGGTCGACCAGCGTCAGCTCAGCCTCAAGGTCTGAGAGAAAGGACCAAAAGCACTCACACACTGTTGAACAACTACCACAGCTGTGAACAATATGACTAACCACACACTCTGCCAGCGTTCGGCCGCTGAGTGCTTAAGAGAGCGTTTGATAGCAGTGTTGTTACCGAAAAGAAAATATTTGACGTCAATAATGGATTAAGATGCGTAAACGCCTAAAGAAAACTGAAGAGGGAGGAATCTTCACCTCACATACATTTATTTTCATTTTAAATTGCAATTATTTGACTTTATCTATCAAATTCTTAACCATAGTTGCAAAGTTTTAGGGCTTTACATGGAACTTAAACTCTTAAATTATCCACAATATCAAATTTTAAAGGCTTTCCATTTGCCAGTTGTGGGACTGCCCTTTCTTTCTGTCAGTGTACCTCTCTTTATTATTATTTTGGACTGCATAAATAAAAAGCACAAATCGTTTAATTCTAGAAGGAATAAAGGAATTCTTGTAGCGACGGAAATGAACATGATATTTGAACACAGCGTGTAACAAATGGTGAGTGAACCTCGGACACCACTTGTCCTCTCTATGTGTTTTAGTGCGTCTGTGTGTTCAGCTTCACAAATACCAAACCCTGAAAATCAAACAAGCAAACAAAAAAGCTGTCACGCATCAGGTCCCTGAAGCGTGCACTGATGTGTGTGCGTGGCCATACCTAGCAATGAAGATGCACAGCAGATAAATGTGGTCAGCCCCCGCCAGCAGCATAGCCACACTAAGTCCCAGTTTGAGCATAAATAGCCAGCGGATAACCTGGTAAACCCCGTAACGCTGGCACAGTGTCAGGAAATACAAGTTGTTCAGGTGGGGGGCAATGTAAGAGATGCCTGCGTGGGAGCAGAAGCAGAGCCATATTTTTAAAAAAGAATAATCAGCAGAAACAATAGTGATTAAAACAAGAAGACAGCAAATCAATATAAAAATAGAAATCTATTCTGTTTTAGAGTCTCTAATGATTCAGGAGATATTTCAGATATTTCACTGCTTTTCTGTCATGGATGACGATTGGGGGGAAAAATCTGATTAATTCATTAAGCTGCAGCTACATTTTCATCCAATTATTGTCTACTAAAACGTGCTTGTAACACTAAAAAAAGAATACATGTCATAAGCTTGCATGACGCAAGTAAAGGCAACATCTCCTTTTGTAATTTCCTTAAACTATGGACCTAATAACATGTGGTAATCACTGCCCTTTTGTGTGGCCTAGCTGTCAGACTACCAAGCCTTGATTAAAAAGACTTGAGTGTGTGAGTTATTTCCTGCCTCCTCGAGAGATCTTACCCAGTAAAATTGAGCCGGTAGAGGCAGAGATATTGTCCGACAGGAGATGTTCCAGGAAAAGAGGGAAGAAGTTGCTGTTGAAATGGCAGTGAAACACCTGTAGAGAGAGCAGAGACAACAACACAAGGTAACAGAGTAGATAAAAACAACATTGTTACTTACTTTGTACTCTTTTTTTCCCACTCCACCCCATCACTTGTTCATGCACTATTTTTGCCATCTTAATCAGGTCTCTCCATTGCATCTCTACCAGCACCTGTAGCACTTCCCATGTGATAAGCATCGTACCTGGACAAGGTTCATGGACACGAACCACATGAAGTTCCTGTGTTTGGAGAGCTGTTTGAGGTACTGTCCGATGGTGACGGGTTTTTCTGGATGGGTAAGAGGAGCATGGCCAACACTCAGCCTGGGCAGAGCCAAAGAAAACGACAGGAGGAGTGAGATAAAAAGAAACGATAACAAGGCAGACCGAAAACATCTCAACCAAAGTAACTGAGTATTTAAAGATCTTTAGTAAATCCTTACTCTTTGAGTGTCTGTGCCTCATCCTGTCTGTGAAGGACTTCCTTTTGGAAACGATCGCGTAGCAACCGAGACACCAAGAAAAAGCCCAAGATGGAAAAAGCTGCCAGAGTCACGCAGAAGATACGGAAAGAGTAGAAATCCGCCTTGTCCCAGAAGGAGTAGGACAGAAAGACAGAGAACGAGCCCAAAGCGCTGAACACAGAGCAGTGGAAGTTGAGGCGCGTGCGATCTGCGGCGGACACGGCGAGGTCGGCCAGCAGGGCGCTGTGGTGGAGGTCCACCAGAGTGAGGAAGCCGTCGTACAGACACAGGCACAGCAGGAACTGCAGTCCCGGTCTGGCCCACGCCACCCAGAATGCCAGGAAGGAGAGAGCGAAGAGAGGGCCATTTGTGGAGAGGGATTTCAGCCGCTTCAGCACCACCTCTGGAGTTGTGATCGGAGGACCTGACCTGAGTGGAAAAGCAAACAAAAGATAGTCAGTCTAAAATTAAATGCACGTCATTGCTGCACAACACTGAATCACGTTGAAGGATGCAGAACACGTTATCACCTTTTGCAAATAAAGGAAGGAACACAAACAAAGAGGGCAGCTTTTTGTTTGACAACTGTCGCTCCAATCAAGTGTTTACTTTGCCTCACTCGCATTACTGCAGCTGATAAAAGAGTTACGCTGAAACATTTATGTGTTGAAGTGTATATAAATGTCTTAGTCCTGAAAAATTGTAGGGCAATGTGTGCAGGAAACACAGTGGTAAAAATCAGCAGGTTAACTGGAGAGCAAAGGGATGTCAGAGTGAGGAAGATGGTTTCTTTCATTTCAGTTTCATTTTACATAAACAACTACTTGTCTAAATGCAAATATTTTCCAGGGAAATGTTTTTAAACCATCAGTGCCTGTCAGCTGATAGATGGACTGTGTTTACACACACTATAAGAACTATATGATATTGAGTCAAGGAAATTAACTGGTGTGAACATGACTTGCTTTTTGTTTTTGCTTGTTAATCTATTAATTATGTAGTCTCAAAAGGAAAAAAATGGGAAAATGCTCTTACAAATTTCCCTGCAGTGACAACATCAAGTTGCTTCTTTTGTCAAACAGTCCAAATCCAGAAGGTTTCATTCACCACTACAACCAGGAAATGCTTTGCTTGAAAAGATGAATCAATCATCATAACAGTTTTTTATCGCTTGTACATCTTACATGATAGATGAGCTACTGTACGTGGTATTGCATCTTCTCAGTGGCACTGACATATTTTAATAATGTACATTCAATATCTTAAATTATTACAATCTGAAAATCAGTCTTCTTTGCTGTGCAAAAGCATTAAATAATGGTAATTCACGAAGACAAGAAATCCCTGACAATAATCAGCTAATATCACTGCTTTTTCCTGTGACGTGGTTTTTGTTGTAATCAAAAGTCTAATTCAGGAAGTGATCTTATTTGTTTTGCAATGTTTTAAATGCTTTTGGGGTTTCCTGGTTCACCACAGTGTTTTCTCTGAGAATAAATAAGGAAGAAGAAGTCAGAATGGAGACTTACTGCGGAGAGCTGAGGAAGGCGCGATCACTCAGCCAGCCGAAGAGAGGGTCGTTCAGACTGTTCCATATGAGGAACACCGTCTGTGGAGCAGAAGACAACACATCTTTATACAAATCAACAAATAAAGGATGAAGATGGTTTACTGATGAGCTGTAACATGAGGAACTCAGGTGAGATGACTGTGGATCTAAATGACTCCTTACGAAAATTAGAGGGAGGTTCACGTCCTCATTACATTTTCAAAATGGTTTTAAAAATAAAAATCTGTTGTTGAACATGCTGGCCACCTACCAAACTGGTTTGAAGGACACAAAGCAACACTCACATGTTACTAGCAAATTCCTGCTACATTTCATGCCTTGACTACAAATCAAAATTTAGATCACGTGTTTAACTAACACAGCTACAGATCAAAGTCTGGGTCACTCACCTCTCCCACCCAGAAGGAGACTTTATCGATCTTGTAGATGGACACGAATGTCTCCACGTAGTACAGGAGGAACACATTGTGGAGGATGGAGGTAAACAAAGCCAAAGATCCATAGAGCACTGCAGTGGAGAAGACGCCTTGCCAGAAGCTCCAGACGCTCCTGCCCATTCTTCTATCTCAATCACTCTGCTCCGTCTCTTCTCTGTGCCAAGCTGCAATCATCTCACGGCCTGGCCGCCCCAGGGTCACCACCTCATCCTCACCTGCAAACAACAGGTGAATAAACCCACTGAGACTCGAGAGGAACATTCATTATGTTATTATCAGTTTGTCAGACTCAGATAATATATAGTTTCACCATGAAGTATGACTGAACACTCTGAATCTTAATATGCTTGAGATTTAGCCGTGTATTACTGGAAGTTAGTACACCATTTTAGCACGAGCCCCACAAAGTTAACATGTCTCTGTCTCTGCAGAGTTTGAGCTGACCGAAGGGGAGCTATTTCCACAGCAGCAGTATCGTAAGTACTCATTAAAGTTGGTTAGGCTGGGGGCCACAGTTCTTTCTCCTCTGGACCACACCCAGCTTTAGTGTGTGTCAACGGTTATTCCCCTCAGTTATTTTTATGAGCGCTCCTCTAGCACACCACCACCGTGTCCCCATGAAAAGCTGCTCGTCTTCACAGTGAGACGACAACAAAGGAAAGTCAGACAATACCCAGTCATTCATTTTAGGCCAAGTTCTTTCATTGTTCCTAATTGCCCTCAGGTGTCACATTCAACACCGCATTCTTAGGTGCTTTGAATGAGTGTCTGTAAATGCTGTGGGGAAAGTTACTTCTTACGAGAAGGAAAAGCGCTGGCTTTAAATAGCACATATTCAAAGTTGTCTCCGTGTCACACATCTTTGGGAATTTCTGTCTTTTGACAAACTAACTGAGTTCCCCTCCATGAATGCAAATCCTGCAGCCTTTCTCTTTTAGTCACCGGGATTGTTTCACTTCCCTTTTGTAGTCCCTGCTGCAGTCTCACACGTAGCACCCTTGGGAGAAGAATTCACTTAAAAACCACCAACAGGCATCTTACCTCACAGTCGCACCTGACTCCCACAAGCTCAGACCTGCCTCGACTATGAATATAAACATTCTCGCATATCTTCAGTGGAGGAAGCAACATTATATCTCACAATAACAGTGTTTCACAGCGTTGTTTGATACTTTCTGAAAGAGACAACCGCAATAAAGTGTCTAAGCAACGTTGCAAACCCGCAGCTTTATATCACGATTCTGAGTGAGATAGAAAACTTGGCCTCCTTGCAGTGCAACAAAAAGCCAGTTCCAACCGTGTTCCTATCAGATCCAAGCGGTGAGGCAGGATAAGGCTCATCTGGCTGCATCATATCAAATCTCTAACACATATCTTACTAAATCAGAAGTGGTCTGCTTGGCAACAGGCGACAGAGCGGGACTTGGATCTACAAATATCCAATTCACGTCCTCTCAGCCACAGCAGATTCAGAGAAGAGAGGTTTTCTCTGATGAAGTTGTTGTACTCGCTCTGATAGCCAGAAGATAAAGCGGCCAAACATGGTGACACCTGATCTCAGAACAGATTGGGGAACATCCGCCATCTCATGTATCACTTGTTGCATACATAGAGATTACACAGTTCATGTAATAATATTGAAACTGAAAGCAACGATTCTGCTCAAAATGTCTGTTAAGGAACAACAATCACTGCCAGTATTAGCGTTTGTTAGCAATATCATAAATCAACAAACATGTAAATTAGGATTTAAGGCGTCCTGTAAAGTAAGTAACGTTAAACCACAACATAACACGCTGTATAAGATGAATATCTAACAAGGAGTGTCTTCCTAAGGCTGCTAAATTGAGAACCAAGTGTTAAACAAACAAATTATACCGATTATTAACATAATTCACCAACGTTAAAGCCTGGGGTTCCTACCAGCTAACTAAGCTAGCAAGTTAGCTAGTTAATTAGTACAGTTGGACGACCGTTACTGTCGTATTCTTCCATTAAAAACAACAACTTACATCATTAACGTCGTGTAACAGTTAGTCGGCTGCGTCGGCTTACCATAAAAATAAATCGATAACTACCTGTTATGATTATATCTGTGACTCGGCTGGAAATCGCAGCCAACTACCGCTAATGGTTAGCACTAGCTAGCCTTAGTTAAATGCTAGTACTAGCTAAATGGTAAGTTGATAAACACATTTACAACCAGCTTCGTGAATATTGGGACGTGATATGCTAAAATGTGTTACGTACCGACAGAAGAGCTGTTAACCACGCCGGATAAATCACGTCGGGCTCGGTGGGAAGCGAACGTGTTTGCTCACGATCCTCTGCTAGTCAGCGGCGGCGGTGTCTCGATCACTGGACGGCAGACGGACCACGTCATGACAGTTACAGCCGTTACAGCTGGTTACTCACAGCTGTGACGACACGAGACCTCCAGCTGCTGCTCGGCTCTTCTTCTACGGAACTTCCGGTGTAGTGCCAAAAAGTGATTGCAGCTCCTACCTTGAGACTTAAAGGTTGTTCCTGCATCGAAATGACTTGATTTCATTCTTAATGGTTATATTTGACAGATTATAACCAATCCAGTACTTCTTACCTGTTGAAATACCTTTAAAGGGCCAATACAGCTCATAAAATGCTGTATTTCACCTACAAAAAAGTGATTACAGCTCCTACCTTGTGACTGAAAGGTTGTTTCTGCATCATATTCACTTAATTTCACTTTTGGTGGTTGTATTTGAAAGATTATAACCAATACAGTCCCTTTTACCTGTTGAAATACCTTTAAAGGGCCAATACAACCAATAAAAGGCTGTATTTCACCTGCCAAAAAGTGATTACAGCTCCTACCTTGAGACTTAAAGGTTGTTCCTGCATCGAAATGACTTGATTTCATTCTTAATGGTTATATTTGACAGATTATAACCAATCCAGTCCTTCTTACCTGTTGAAATACCTTTAAAGGGCCAATACAGCTCATAAAATGCTGTATTTCACCTACAAAAAAGTGATTACAGCTCCTACCTTGTGACTGACAGGTTATTTCTGCATCATATTCACTTAATTTCACTTTTGGTGGTTGTATTTGAAAGATTATAACCAATACAGTCCCTTTTACCTGTTGAAATACCTTTAAAGGGCCAATACAACCAATAAAATGCTGTATTTCACCTGCTAAAAAGTGATTACAGCTCCTACCTTGTGACTGAAAGGTAATTTCTGCATCAAAATTACTTGATTTCACTCTTGGTGTTTACTCCACCCTCAGAAAATTGTTTGCATGGAGTTAAAAAAGAGATGTTAAACAGAATAAATTATTAACATTGATTCAACGTCACATATTTAGTGTGATCGACTACTGTTTCCTTCAGTGTACCTTTAGAGAAGTGGTATACATACATTTGTGTATACATTTGCATGTAAAAGTGTGTCAGATTGGACTAAATAAGACACCCCTGAAACGTATTTCATTTTCAATAGTGTTGCTATATCTTCCCCTAAAACTTGCCTTTAAATGTATTCGTTTTGGGCTTTTTCCATTGCCACATCAGTCAGAGAGTAAATATCACATCTGACCAACACAACAAAAGCCAGTGACATAATTGGGCCACAACTGGTGCCAAAAGTGGCCCTGATTAGCCTCAAATCTGTCTGTTATCTGCGTGAGTATCCATGGAAGATTGTTGGGCCATCTGAATATATTTTACCAAAGCTGTATTTGGAGAAGAAACTTTTCTTAATCTGTGAACTAGATTTGTATATTGAACTATATTTGTACATGCTAGTAGATCCATGTCCTCAATTATCTAAAGAAGGGAAAAGGGAGCAGAAAAGTATCTGACTATCGGTCTTTCCATCTCTTCTCCAGTAGGGGTCAGTCAGAAGGCACAGATCACGCTGATACAGATCAGACTCACAGACAGTAGACACATCAGAAGAAATTCTAATAACACCTCTGATTTCTGTGCACCTATGAACATTAAAACCAGCTATCAAATAACCAATCAATCAATCAACATAATCTTTTCATGCAACTTCTTTACTTGTTAAAAAAAGTCCCCAGACTCCCTTTAAAAATCACTCAATTCTGTGAGTTGTTGAGTTTAGAGACACTTTATAAATGTTTTAAAACAGGGTTTTTGATATATTCTTAATTATTTAGGCTTTCCTGTAAATTCGGCAAGTGCTGTACATGAAGATATTTCTTTATTTGTGGAAAACCATCGCAAGTGTTCACTCGAGCTGTTTGAAGTGATGAGCTGAGAGCTTCCCCTTTGTGGTCAGATTACCCAGGACAGATGTTAATATCAGTTAATATCAAGGAGAATAATGCAAAGTTTAAGACCTTCTGTAGTTTAAAGTGACTTAGATAACATGTAATAATGTCTGAAAACACATTTATTTTTAAAGGGGCACTATGTAGTTTTGGAATCAGGACTTGGGAATATTCATTGTTTCCATAAGTGGATAAACAAGCTGTTCTCAGAGGAAAATAAGGTCCCAGAACTCTGGTTAAAGCTAGAAAGGTGGCAGGGTCCGCCACATATAAGCAAAAGAAAAAACAGCATCAAATTATTTTATCCTTTAAGCTCAGTTAGTTTTTCCAGTCATGAAAACAAAGAAATGTTGTTTATTTAGTTTCTTTGCTGTCAGTGAAGATCTCAAAACTACATAGTGCACCTTTAATAAAAACATCATTTTAATAACATAATGTTACTTTTGTTTTTTTGCTCAGGTTTGCATTATGTGAACTATAGGCTACTTCCTTAATTTGAAATCACATGTTCACTTGTTTTATGCTCACATACAGGGCGTGGCGTATTTTACTTATCCCCTACAGAATCTTATTGACCTATAATTGATGATAACCAGGATAGAAATGAGAGTTATTCTTGTTAGATGTGTTGTTGTTTAAAAAGAATAAATGCTCCAAAGTCAACGTTTGTGTCTCATAACAACAGAAAGAAAACCACATGAGGAAGCCATGTGGTCATAAAATAAGGCAGGTCAGCTTATATAGGCTATGAATCCAGTATGTGTGTGTGTGTGTGTGTGTGACAGGGGGGTGGGGGGAGACTTGGTTGTGTGTGTGTGTGTGTGTGTGTGTGTGTGTGTGTGTGTGTGTGTGTGTGTGTGTGTGCATTGGGTAACTGCAGCAGCAGCAGCAGCAGCAGAGGAGCTCGTGTTTCGCCGCGGAAAGGACGAACCAGAGGATTTCTAGTGGACTCCGGGAAACACGCAGGTGAGTCAGTCTGCTTCTTTTTTACCATCTCACCTTGTCTCACACTTTTCCAAACACACACACTCTGGTCTGTACGTGTGTCTGCGCTCAGGTGAAGGTGATTAAAAAGAAGTGCGCGGCTGTGTTTTGTCTCGCGGTGCTGCAGTCCAGGTCGGACAGGTGCACATGGGTGGATGTTTGCTCGTCCGTGGCGCGCGGACACGTTATAAACCTGTTTTCTGGAAGTTAAAGTGTAACAATGGATTACAGCTTTGTGTGCGGAAGTGTTTATTCCTGTTGGCATCCTGACGAGCTGACTGCATTGCTCTTAAACCCGAAGGTTTGATCAGAACATCACATGTAGCCCGATGTGTTGCCATATGCTGCTTTTAGGTGTGTTCCTGTCTCAGTGTGAGCAAAAGAAGAAGGTGGATGGAAGCTGATGAGACAAAGAGCAGCGGAATGAGAGGAGAGTCTGTTAGAATGATCTTCAGTGGTTAAATGTGGAAAAGTTCATTAAACTGAATCATCAGAACTTCTAAACTGATGGAGCTTTAACTTGGTCAATATTTAGGTTAGTAGATTATTTAGGTTAGTAGATTAACTAAGCTGAAGGGTTTAAAATCTGTTACTAGTGGCTTTATTAATAGTTAAAGCATAATTTACTAATGCTTAATAATGTATATGAGCCTTTATAACAGTTTGGGTTGCCAGGTTGGAAGACATCTCCCTGTGTGTAGATCCATAACATGAGTAAAAGTAAAATAATGTTAAATACTCCATTTATATACACTTATAAGTCCTGCATTCAAACTATTGTGTTTTAGTGAGTTTACATATATCATATTATTGGCTTAATGCTAGTAACATGTTCAGTATCATAGGGAGTTCATGGTGGAGACACTTTTAGTCTATTTATTCACTTTTAGATGCTTTTTACTATAATAATCAGCATTCTCAATAGTTGAATTAAGTCAAATCTCAATTTGAAAAGTAACTTGTAACTACATTGTTAGATAATGTGCGAAAAAGCACCATTTGATATAAATTTTGAGGGGACAATTGAAATATCTTCTCTAATTCTCTTATTCAAATACCTGAAAACACGTCAGCTACACTATCTAACATAAAGAGTTAACAGTAATTCAGTGCGTAGAAAATGAAAACTGGTGACAATTATAAATGTGTTTTAGTGAATAGAGTAGTTATGAAATGTTAAAACTACTTACTGAAGCTCAGCCACCACCAAAAATGTGCTTTTATGTGTCTATAAGTGCTTCTATAACATATTATAAATCATTTTGAAGTTACATTAACGTGTTTACATTGATATATTTGTCTAGACTGAAGGGTTTTGTCCTCCCCTGTGATTTAAACCTTTGCAAGTAAAGTCCCAAGACTTCTATATTCATGGCCACTTAAAGTGGCAATCTGGAAAAGAGTTTTCTGGAGGCCAGGTGTGTTTTCGGACGTCACTGCTTCCCAGAGATCCAGTGTCGCCTGTGTGACGTCAGTCGTCAGCTGGCAGCTTTGTCACGCCTCCATAACGACGTCGCATTAAAGCGATTGAGCGTTAAGAGTAGAAATAACCTTTTTACTCCCAACGCCAGCAGAGACCAGGACAAGTAAAACTGTGATGTCACATACTCTCCGACCAATCACAGCTGAGTGAACGCGTCGCTGACTGTGCACCATTTACATGAAAATCTTTGAGATTCTTGCTTTTATAACCTCTTTCTATTAACATTTGGACATGTTCTGCAGAGACCAACGAGAGAGACAGACGCTCTCTGGTAATATGTCTCTCCTGTAAACACGCTGATTGTGCAGCTCATCTTATACTATTGTTTTGTAAAGGTCTGGAAGCGCACTTGGTTGTTGCAATGTCAATCATTCCTGCATTGGTTTGGATAGGCTACGTCATTAACAACAAACAGGAGGTCAGAGGTCAAACTGTCCTATGCAGGACCTAAAAAAGACCAAGCAAAGAGTGATAAACCACAGCCACAACAAACACAACATGATTTACTTGATAAAACCAGTTTTTGCAGATCGTAACACGTAAAGCGTGTTTTATTACAGTGGTGAACCAATTTACACATCGGAATATGTGACAAATGAACAGCAAGTATGTGCAAATTAGCTTGTAGAGCGCAGCACACAGACGCTGAAGTGGGCTGTTTATCCAGAGCGAGCTTTCATTTACAAACGAGTTGAAAGACAAATGAGTCATGAATTAACCTTTGTGATAATTCCTCTTATTTTTCAAATCAAAATGAGCGTTATTTTATCAGATATGTTGAAAGATTTGAAGTAGAGGTGGTTCTGGTGACGGCTCCATCTTCATGTATGATTCAACCTCAGGAAACACAAAGATGGGAGATGATCTGTCAGCACATATTAAGCAGAGGAAACATTTAATAATAGTTCAGACACACTGCAGAAAAAAAGCCTATTTGAATTTTCCTGTCGGCTATGAATATATATATATATATATATATATATATATATATATATATATATATA
>CAEMYA010000113.1:1663767-1685377 GCA_903131615.1 Diplodus sargus
TATATATATATATATTCGTCCCTCTGGGTTGCAAAAATCGTAGCGCACTCTTATTATTTATTATTTCAGTATGATGAAATGATTACCAGCTCTATCTGATAGATAGACCAAAACAGGACACCTCGTTCTTGGTAAATTCTGGACGTTTTCGATGTATGAAGAGGCAGATTATTTGCGACACAATCATAATTTCATGCTTCTCTGAAAAGATGTGTCTAAAGATTTCTCCACATCACAGTGGATCAGGCCCGCAGGGTGAACCCACTCATTCTCCCTTTAATGTGCGAGTAATCTCATTTATGGTTCAGCTGCATGCCAACTCCCAGCGGTTCTGGATAAAGAAAGGAAAAAAGGAGTATCATAACCGAGGATGGCTTATATATTATATAATCCTTTTATGAAAGTCTTTGTTGAATGTTGGCTTTATCACAAACGGTATCAAAAATGTGGTCCGGTGTTCTGTGCTAACCTTTGACAGACAATACAAAAATATCTCACCTGTTTTATCGATTTTTCTGCAGAAATGTCACAGTCGATATTCTGCAAATCGTTCAGTGCAGCCCGACAAGGGCTCATAAAGAAAACAGCTACATCAGCCTCTTTATTTCACTGATATTAAGGCTTAAATGTCCAAAAATCTGTGGCAAAACCAGGATCGATAAACATTAAGAAGCTGAGACGCAGCCTGCTGTTTTGTTCGATTCTTCTGTTCTTCCGTCATGCATGACACGTCGGTCGTGCCAGTGCCAAGGCAGATGTGTTTACCTTTCCCCTCCTGGAGCTCCCGAGCTTTCATCAGCGTTGTCAACGTGCTTGCCAGCTCCTGTAGACCAGTATACATACACGGCGCAACTGCAGATGTGTTGAAACAACGGTGTGTTTGCTGTGTGTTACATGAGGGCAGCAGCTGACAAAACCACATTAATGAGCTGTTCGCTGGTGGATCTGCGGTCCTCTGATTTGGCAGACGGCGGGTTTGGGAGACAGTCATCAAACAAGACTCATGCTGCTATGTTGCAATGTTGTTCTGTTGCTATGTCGCTCTTCCCCTCAGTTGCAATATTAAAGGGGAACTTTTAAACATAAAAGTGTGTTTACAGGTCTTGGGGAGCACTGCTGCTTAAAAAGACTTGAATAAAAGCCTTTTGTGGCTTCAGAAGGAGCAAAATCTGATGCAATGGCTCAATGTCCCATTTCATCAAAAACATTCAGTGGTTTCACGCTTACAAATGTTGAAACACCTTTCCACCTTTAATCTTCTGACAGGAAAGTCAGCTTAGGCAAAAGTTTGGCTGCCCACCTAGAAAGAGAAATCTCCAAACAAAGACAGAAGCATTAATGTTTCTTTGTGGCTCATCTTTTGGAAAAATATATCAAATATTGAGATCTCACAATCTGCACAGACACTCTGAACATTTTTGTACATCTAAGATGGATTTCTGCTGTATTTACAGTTTCTAGTTCCACCATGTTAGTGTGATCGTTCTTGACCTTTGGAACAGTTGTTTGACAAACTTCAGTTCCTCACCTTTAACCTAGTTGAGTAAAATTCATGATTCCAGATTTGGATTTAGGTAACACAGCAATGACAGGTTTTCTTAAGCAGCAGCATGGATTATATTAAAAGCAGACATGGAATAGCAGTGGATGAGCGTGAGATGAGAGGATCGCTGCACCATCACCAACTCTTTCGAAATCATCTCCCACTTTGTCATCTCACGGCTTGATTTCAGAGCTCAGCACCCAAAGTGCTAACGGAGAGGTCATTAGCCTCATTGTGCTTCGTGCTGCGAGTGATTAGCAGCAGCAGCCGTGGAGATTAAACCGGGAATTCTCCCGTGTCACAATGCGGCGGAGCGGGATTCACAGTGTTGACCCTTTGATCAGTGACGGAGCCAGAGAGCGGGCAGCCAGGCGGAGATTGTGCTGATGGCACGGGGCCTAATCTGTAGATTATCCGTCATGCTGCTCCAGTGTGCACACGGCTAATTAAGAAATGGAAGTTGTGTGTTGCAATATCGCATCGCAGGGGCTCATGATTTAACTCCCTAAACTTTTTAGAGGGTCTTTTATGTAACAGCACCTCTAGTCTTTCACTTTGCCTAATTGGTTGTAATCAGAGAGTGATGATGCGTATCAGAAAGTAATTTTCTGCTCATGCTGTCAAGGAGGCAAGAAAGTTCATACGTGGAGTCTCCTCGGCAGAGTTAGTGGTGGATGTTTTGAAATAATAGAAGACGTCATTAGTGTCAGTTTCCGTTAAACATTAGGGGCATTAAGTTTGATCAGCACTGTGTAGATTATACTTGTATTTAAGTCTTAAAAGTCTTTAAACGAGTGAAAAAGCTTTGAATAAATGTTGTGGTTATGTTGAGAAGTAATGTTTACTTTGTTGTATTAGTACATTTGCTTAAGTAAAGGATCTGAGCGATTCTTCTGCCGCTGACTTTTAACACAACATGCTTAAATATTACTAATCCGTTCTGTGCTTTCCCCCTCAGGTAGTAGAGTGTTTGTTCTGTAATGATCTTTTTGTTTTTAATTGATCTCTCTGAACTCCAGTTCCTCCTCAGGACAAGAGCATCTCTTTGGGTACGCTGGATAATTTCTCTTTTAGTCGCAAACGTGTTTTTTCTCCTTGTCTTCTCAGAGTGTGTTCTCAGCTGAAGGATAATCAAAGAGCCTCCGTCTGTTGCTGCTGGGCCTGAAGATACACGTTTCCCACAGATTCTCTCTGTGTTTGACAAATTGCATCTGAGGCTGATCTTGGACCAGGTCTGTGTGTTAAACATGGGAGACCAGAGGTCAGTCCAGCCCTTCCTGCTCCTGCTGCTGCTCCTCACGCTCCTCGCCAGGCTGTCGCAGCTGTGGGCCTTCCCCTTCAGCCCGTCGCTGGACCTGGATGTCACTCCCAGGACGACCGTCTTCTCCAAAGGTGAGGGGCAGACACAAAATGTCATGAGTTTCAGTTCTGGATCTGTTTCTTCTCATCATAAATCATTCAAATCCAAACACACAGACATGATTAACATATTTTGAGATTCAGTCTGACTTACCCTTTCTGAAATATCATAATCTCCAATGTTCATTGTGAATAAATATCAATAAATCTGCTTAGAAACCATAAAAAACACTACAGAACATGCTTGAGAATTACCATGATTTCAATACTTGCTTTCACTAAAGTGGACGGCGGTGGCAAACAGTATCACTGAGATCACTTTCACAATGATTTGATTAGTGATAGAAACATGGACAACTGTTTATACTCCATCTAAACTAACAAGGGCGTCATATATCTTAAGTTTGGGGAGATTTATAGAGAGCTAACATTGTTTTCTGACCGTAGACGACTTATTTTGTGTATGCTAATAAACCATTTTTAGGTGGTTTACTCTAATAACTCAGTCTTGGTTATTTTTCCAGTTACTCCTTAAGATAAACACATTTTGCTGAGAGATGATAGCAAACGTTCTTTGGTGTTGATGTGATCTCTCTTTGAGTGTCGAGAGGATAATATGTGTTGACTCGTACAAAAGTATGAATAAAATTTGTCTTCAGAAGACTGAAAGAGTGTTGGATTCTCATGACTTTACAAAAAGATATCCTTCTTGTTTTCCCGTTTCTGTGCACAACGTACAGCACGTCATGAAACATCCAAACACAGCTGGAGCTCACAGAGCGAACTTTGTGCCACCGTTCAACGGAACGTTATGGCTCATCAGTCTGGATTCACACATCATTATCTTGTTGTAGTTGTTACAGTGATGGATGTTGGTGTGATAGGCCCTTAAAGTAACTGGGCTCAAGTTGTAGCTCACAGTGTAACTTTGTGAATCCGTGATGACATTATGCTTTCTGATCACGTTCCCCCGAAGGTTTATGAGAACTGAAAATGCAAAAGCATGGCTCATGATTAAAGAAGCAAGTCAGGAAGTAATAATGCTGGGAGAGGACGGCGGGAGGCCGCCGTGTCACACTCTGAAAACCTCTACGTATCTGTGCAGAACACACGTGCACGAGCCCACCAGACGCTCACCTCGCTGTCCTTATTTGATGCCTCTCCGCCTCCTTTCCTCCCCTGCCTGTTAAAGAAGTGGCACAGTTTTCGAAGTTGGCCCTGAAGACAGCTCCTCCATGCTCAGAGTTATTAATCGCCTCTCTCAAGCCCTGTCCTAGATCACACGCCTCAGCAAACACTTCTAATGAAACAATAGACAAGAGGCCCCCATAAAGGAGGACCTGAGCACGGTAGATCTGATTAGTGTCCGTGTGGAAAATACTGCTGAATAGGTGTATTTTGGCTCAGAGTGTGTATTTACACACATCATCTGCACCTTCCTCCTCGCCTGCCGCCAGCTCACCTTTCCCCTCCCTCCTTCCTCCTTGCTCCTCATCACTGCGGCAGAGGCTTCCACTGCAGCTGCAGCGAGAGGGGAACTCCAGCGCCGGCAGGCCGATCGGACGGCTGCGCTCTTACCTCCGCTCCGCTCCACCCCTCCGTCCGCTCCTCTTCAACCCTCTGAGGACGAGTATTATTAGAGGAGGGGTGGAGTGAACGGGGCCGGCTCCGCTGCCAGCACAGCTCTCCCCCGGTGCAATGTCACGGGAGTGTTGCAGTGTGAGATGATGTTTTCGGAGACGCCGCTTGACGTTCTGAATCACAATAACTTAAGAAGAGAGATGAAGACGAGCCACTTTTTTTTGTGTTCGTCTGCTGCCTGAGAGGGAATTGTGGGGGAAAATGAAGGCAGCTTGGTGGAGACAGGGAGGGAGATGTGAATATTCTCCCTTAAAGGTCTGAGTTTGGCTCCACAATGAGCTGATTTGTTGTGCTGTGGAGAATATTTAGGAAGACGTATTTATGGCAGAGACCCTGCAGCACTGAGAGATGCACAAATACTGAACATCGCAGTACTTTTAAAGCTGCTATTGAGGAGCTTTTCACTGCATCCAATGGGATCTGACAGGCAGCTCTGGACTGGTTACTTGTATCCCGGCTGTTAATTGTCGACCAAACGAAGAGGACACAGTCGATTAACTCGGAGGAGTTCATTAGTTGGGGTATAACTCATTAGGCCTCGTTAAGTGAGTTCTAAGCACCTCGTGGACAGATCTCATTTTCTAGTCCGCCATGCCTCTGGCTATTTATTTACACATCTCTGCGTCCGCCTCAGATTATAAATCATACATACTGTGCTGCTCACTGTGGCCACTTTTCTGTGCGGCAGCCAGAGTCTTTCTCTCATCGCAGATTTTATTTTTCCCTGTGCCCTCGCAGAAACTTGTCCTTGACCTACTTTCTAATCATCGGGGGAGTGCATGTGAGAGTGCAGGATGTGCACGTGTGTCAGCATGCGTTTTTATCAGAGTACAGTGTGTGCATGTGTGTGTGCGTGTGTGTGTGTGTGTGGGGAGAGAGGGCTGTTTGGGCATGCATTCAGTCACATCATGTAAAATCTGCACACAGCCAGTTTCCCTGTGGTGACACATGCGTCTCCAGCAGGGACGGAGACGGGCGAGCTAAGACTCATAAATGAAAACGTGTCTGCAGAGGTGTGTATGGAAATGGGATGGATGTCGTACGTGGGTGTCACTACCTATGGGAGACACCGTGGGAGGATTTATATTATGTTTCTCAGCTTGGGTTGAGGGGGCGCTCGTTAATTTACAGTATGCTTTGCAGTTGGCCTGCGTGAGTGGGAGTACAAGGACATCACGTATCAGAGGAGGATCAGACTTAAAAGATGGAAGATGACATCAGATGACTTCATGCACTGTGGAAATATCAAGGGACTATAGAAGGAACAAGGTCCTTATATCTGTAACATCTTATTCATAAATGTTCTACACTGTAAGCATTTGTGGTATTAAGTATTCACACCCACTTCATTAATCAATACTATGATATTAAATCACTATGTGAATCATCACCCACTCTGCAGCTGCAGAGCGATTTAGTGTCTTTGGACTCATCTAAAAACACTTTAAACTACCTGTTAGCAATAAGCTGCTGAACATAGCGGAGCATTTAGCAGCTAAAGAGCCAGATATCGCTGTGGATGTGTAATGAGAGCTGGATGCAGAAGCAGGAAACCAAATCGAAGTGGCAGTTAATCTGACCTAACCAGCTCACAACGCAGCGACAAGATGTTTATGTTGGCTGAATAGTTTTGACTGCAGACAAGATCAACACGTCTGTCCTATCTGTGATTGTCTCATAACAGTATTAAAAATAGTAAATCAAACTACCACATTTAATGAATCCAGTTCAGCCTCAATTAGTCGACTAAACAATTCATTTATCAGCGGAATTTGAATCTGCTATTTTGATAACCGAATAATAATTTGAGTAATTATTTAAAGTAAAAAACTAAAATGTCAGGATTTGATATCTCTTCTGTGTCTTACACGATTGTAAACTGAATAATTGTGTGTTTTGGAGACCTGGTTTGGCTCAAATAATCAGTTAATCGAGGAGCTAATCATCAGATTAATTAATAAAATAATCAGTTGTAGCCTTCAATGTCTGTGTGAAAGCTTTAATGAGCAAATCTGACGACTCAACTTACATCGTGTCGAGACGGTGTGGCTGTTTTTGTCTCCCAGAGGTGAGATTAAAGCTCGACTGTGTTCTGAACTCTTTCTCGCCTCTGCCAACCAGACCTGAAGTAATGTAGCTGTGAAATATTGATGCACTGTAAGTCGTTTGTCGCTGCTTTGACAAGCTGAGATGGCAGAAGAGGCCTCGGTAGTAGGATTCCTTAAGGTTAGCACTATTATTACTGTGGCAGAGGTAATAAACCCCGTCGACTTCGTGCTTTTTTCTTGTAGATGAGGACTTTTCTTCATCCAGTCTGGTAATTGCAGCTTCAAGGAGACGGGACACTCATGGTCACCAATTTACTGTTCAGCCAAGTCTATTATTGTCTTTGCAAAAGAGCTTTAACAGCTGCATCTGCTGCATATTGAACACAGAAAACACTGATAATTTCCTCGCATTATCTCAGCTTTGACTGAACGTGTTGACTGTGTATCTCAGCTGTGTGAGAGCGTTGTTGCACCACGTTAACATAATTTGTTTATCCCACTTTTTATTTCTATCTCTCTGTGGCGACATTTCATCCTTTGGACCTTTAAATCTACTCAGGTCTCCGATGTGCTTTGATGTTATTCCCCTCTGATTGTACTGATCTGCGGTTCTGACAGTTTCTTATTGGTGATTCACTGATAGCATCCAGCAAGACCCGAAACAAGACGGGGACTGTTTTGTGCAGTTGGTTTTCTTTCATGACATGAAAGTCTTGGCTGTCTTTCATCTCGCTCTGCACTCTCCCTGGTTGAACAAAGTTCTACGAAAGTTTTGGATCCGTCACAAGCTTTGGAAAAGGTTCTGTTTTTGTGTCTGTGTAAGACTGCGGTAAACAAAACGCTGCCTCTTTGACGTGATACTTAACAAGCGATCATCAGGAACTGAGTTCACACAACTGAGGAGGAAGTTCAGATTCTTCTTAAACCACAAGATTCCTGGTAAAAATTGGGTTTGTTAGAATGAAATTTCTTAGTAAAATATGTCTTGATTTGAAACACTTACGTGGAAAAATAAACTGTCATCAGTCACCCACACTCAGTAGCAAGAGAGATAATTTGACCCGATCCAGAATCAACCCAGACAAACCCAAACAGAAAGCAGAGCACTGGCAGCAGAGTGATGAATAAACAAGCAGCCACAGTCAAAAACAAGAGCAGCATTTTTTTCTGCTCCTCACAGTTCACACCTTCCGTCTGGTGTCAAAAAGCACCAGACGGAGGAAACTGCAAACCACAAAAACTGTGAACGAATTAAAATATATCCACCTCCTAATGTGGAAATGGACGCTGTGGATTATCCGGCTTAATGGGGACTAGCGTTGTCAAAAATATCGATTCAGAAGCTGGGGCTGGTAAGAATGCAGAAACTATCAGAAACAAGGTGAATTTTACCCAACTGAAAAAAATCCCACCTTCCCTTCAGAGCCACCAAAACACAATGCGCACTGCCAGACTACAGAATGTCCCATAGCTCTTAGCTGGGAGATGTATAAGCAGCTAGTTTGCTACGTTCAACATGGTCGCTTAGCTGTTCAGAACAATTATTAACAGACAAGCAAAACAGCCGTCACGAATGCACCTCAGTCTTGAAAGACAACCAAGAATGAGAGTTAGTCCGGCTCAGGGGCTGTGTGCTTTGTGCTAATGTTAGCTGCTACAGGAGTCTTGTTGCTGCTGCAGTGGCTGTTTAATTGGGTTCAGGGGCTGTGTGATTTGTGCTAACATTAGCTGCTACAGGAGACTTGTTGCTGCTGCAGTGGCTCTTTTATTGGGCTCCGGGACTGTGTGCTTTGTGCTAACATTAGCTGCTACAGGAGACTTGTTGCTGCTGCAGTGGCTCTTTTATTGGGCTCAGGGACTGTGTGCTTTGGGGTACTTGGTTACCAATTAAGCGACAGTATGTCACTGCCATTGCTGCTCACTTGTTTTTTGGTTCTGGGGCTGTGTGCTTTGTGCTACAGAGTTAGCTAGCTGCTAAAGAGCAGGCTCACTGGCTGTGTACTTTGAATTCAGCACATCGCAAACTGGAAGCACAATAACACGGCTGGATGGACTTAATAGCAGCCTGTAACAGTCACAGTTACTGGATTTTCAAGGTGTGAAGAGATTTTCTCTAGAACAACTTTTAACCCCAGCTAAGTTGTTTCAGTGCTCATTTTTTGCAGTACCGATACTACCAGCTGTGCTTTCTTTCTCCGACGGCTCTACAAATACACAATCATATTCTGCTATTAGTTTGTTTGACCAATGACACAGCTCCTGTATCTGCCTGTATTAATTGCCAGTGGTGTGAGCTTGAAAATACACAGGAGATGTTGTGATAAAGAAAATAATAGACTGAGTAATAATGGAGGAAACAAGACTCTTCCTCGCATTCTCTGCCTCAGAGTTTCATATACCCGGGCACCCAGTTGTGTATTATTGCTTACGTAATGATACGTAGTCATGTTCTTTGACTCTTGAGCCTGTTAGAGAAGTGAAGAGATGCTTATATAATGTGATAAAGTCAACAACTGACGCTTCTAACACTGTCCAAAGAAGTTAAGTCAGTCTGCCCTTCTAGCGTTTGTTCCCAAATCGTTTTGTGAGCACATGTGTATGTGTGTGTGTGTGTGTGTAATTGTCACATGGCCTTCATAGTGTGTCTAGTGATCAGTGAGTCACACAGAGAAGTCACACACTCTGATGGCTGTGGTTAACACACACACACACACACACACACACACACACACACGCTCAAACATACAGTGGATTTACTATCATCTTGGGCCCCACATGGAGGATTACGGAGATGTCTGAGCGTGAGCGAACACATTCTGGACGAGCCACCTGTGACGGCTCAGCGCTGAGACTCAAACCCACAACACACACACTCGTCAGATCCTCTGAGTCACTGACAGAGATGTCTTCACTCGTCTGCGGGAGACAGATGAAGGGTGAAATAACTGTGAAGTGTGTGTGTGTGTGTGGTTGTGTGTACCCAGAGGAAAACCCGACAGATGTTTCTGAGGGGCAGTTGTTCTGACCTCCTCTTACACTTATTGAACGATGCAATCTGAACATTCACGCAAACAGGTCTGCTTAAGACACACACACACACACACACACGTGCATATAGGATGACAACAGTAAATAGAAACCAGCCAGCGGGCTGAGAGGCTTCTGGCACACCTCAGCACTCTGTTGACTTTCCTTTATTGATTTCGCAGCAAAGCACAAGGTTCTGAGTGTGTGTGTGTGTGTGTGTGTGTGTGTGTGTGTGTGTGGGCATACAAAGCTTCGGGGTAGAGTAAATCAAACCAACACGGGTCTGTTGCTAATTTACTGGGTATATTCATGGCCGTGCTAATGCTGATAAAGATGTTCGAGCTGTTGGAATTTTAGGTTTTCTATCAATTGGATTATGTTTCTATCTTTAAAGCTGCACTAACCAGTATGCTGATATTAATGGTGGATCAGATGAGTGCATGTAATGTGAAAGGAGGCTCTTTTAGCGACAAACCCATTGAGGATTTTAACCTGACTCATTAGTTTTCTTTTTTTAGCTTTGTTTTAGGTGCATTGTCTTCATTCATTCTTTTGCTTGACTGTGAAGACAACAACTCCCATGATCCTAAGATATTTTACAACGTCAGGAAACTACTTTTGTTTTCATCGATTTGAATGAGAGGCTGCTAGCGTCAGGAAACTTTTAGAAAAAATTGAAATTTGATGGAAATGTATCTCTCTGACAGGCCATTACTGGGTTGATATGATGTGTTATCAACCACAGCCAATTTGTTTCGGGCCCAACCGAACCAAACTTTAACTGCTGTAAGATAAAAAAAACCACACAGTTTTGGAACAGCAATGTCGTCCCGTTGAGAGTGAGTTCAGATCAGAAGTTTTTTGTCGTTTAATTTGGAGGAAGTTTGCGAAAATGCACGAGTGAATCCGTACTTCTGCTTCGTGGCGTGTAAATGTTTCGCTGTCTGCAAAGATGTGACCGTGTTCTTATTTTTCTCACATGCAACTGATTTCATAGCATGGCTGTGATTTCAGCCAATTTACTTCCAGACTAAAGTAAGCACAGGTTCGCTCTCCAAATGTCTGAGGGGGCGTCGGGTGTTTCAGGAGAACGAGCCAACAAGTCAGCGTCGGCCTGCATTAAACAACACACAGCGTGACCATGCCAGGTCTGAGATCAAGGTCGCTCTGCCTCTGCTGCCTTGGGGCCGGGGACATTTCGTACGTCACCGTGGTCCTTCTCATCAGAGGTGTGCTTGTTATATCATGCAGTCACTATTTTTATAAGATAGAAACCAAGGCTTTTTGCTCGCTCTTGGATGACTCACATGTAGTGGGCTCTTTACATTGCCTTGGGCTGCCATTGTGTTTGCATAACTCTTTAAACGTGATCTCGGTGAATGTGCAGTGCTCTCGTGATGAGGGTTATGTTTTGTTTTTTTTGCACGCTGACACGTCGCTTGTTGCTCATCAGAACACGTCGCTCATCGGGGTTCGGTTCAGTGTGTGTGCATGTGCCTTTTATGTGTGTGTGTACCTGTGTGCGGTAGAGTAGAGAGGGTGCCCCGCTACGTGACTCCCCGCCTGAGGCTCCCATACTTCAGATGAATCCCTCCCCCGGCGTGTCCCGACCTTTGGCTGTGTCGGAGGAGCCGCGCATTGCTCACTCAGATCTGACGCTGTAATAGGTGACAGTCACAGAGTCTCATCTGTGGATTTCGTCAGGAGTTACATAAGTTTTTAGCTATTGTTGCCGCCGCGGGATGCAGCAGAGACGCTTTTTTAGAAAGTTTAGTTTGCGAAGTGAAGTTTGATACTGAAAGCAACACAAACTCTGCACAGATTACGCTGAAACTTTACTGCAATTTGATTTTTGACATTGCTACTTTTGAATCATATAGTACGAGTGCAATGCAGTTCATAGAGTGTCTGTTCGGTTGCTTGGCCACTAGTATTGGTCCGACTGCTTCCTCGAGAACAGCTCATCCAAACGACTTCACGCTTCCACACTGATTGCAACATAAACATTAAAACTGACTCATAGTTTGCAACCCATGTTCACTTTCAGCTTACTGCTGGACAAAAGCCAGCGTTTCCTAGTTCTGCTGCTTCACAAGAAAAGCTTTTAAGATTAAACTAACGACGAGGCTGATGTGGAAACAGAACAGAGGAACCAACAAAGAGTGAGGGAACAACACGGGGACGAGGTGCAGGTGGAGAGACGCTGGAAACAGGGCAGTGCTAACGAGGCTGATGTGAGACAGGTGTGGGGGGACAAGAGGGAAACAGAACACCAGGACCACAGGTGAGCAGGAAGACACAGGAGGAGAGAACGCCAAAATAAAACAGGAAACCAACAAACCAAAAAACCCAAATCATGACACCACGTACGAAACTATTCCTCAATTTGCACCAAAAGTTAATAGGATTTATTTTGGTTCTCCATTGGACACGAGTAAAAACAAAAAATCCACAGCGGAAGTAATAAATAAATAACCTTTTTTGCTTTATACTTGAAAAAAAATACTGACTGAAATGAGCTTTGAGTCTGATTTAAGTTTGTAAAAGCTGTCAAAGCACTTAGAATATCAGGAATCTGTTGGCTTTGACTCACCTCTATTATCTTACTGATACTTTCCATGCTCTAATTCGCAGTGATGATAAAGAGGATGACAGCGAGTCTCCCAGCGCGGTTTGATCTTGCGTAATACAACACGATGTAAACTGTTTAGAGTTTCCCGAACATCACATGCGAGGCTTTTTTCCTCGCCGCACGACGAGCTGCTTGTCTAACTGTCACATGGACACACTGGGTGACGACAGAAGACTCGGGCTGGAGACTGAGTCAGACTGCAGTCTTTCTTTACTGCCCACCTTCCTCCCTGCCAGCCTTCTCTTACTGGTTTTATCACTGACAGCCAGACAACCACGAGGAGCCTCTCATTGGTCAATAATTAGCTTATTATCGTACCGGCTCTGTCAGGCACGTCAGGCTGATTACATGCATGACAGCCGGGAAGAATGGCACTGCGCATATCAGTCGTGTTGAAGGAAACCCTCAGGAAAGTTACCAAAAAAACCCAAAGTCTTCTGCCTCTGAGAGCAGTGACATTTAAAAAATACAGCATTTTATACATAAATCTTGAAACCATTAATTTTGAACCAGTAGTGTAAATACTGTAAAGCCTCGTTACCGGACAGTTGGTGTTTCGCAGTACAATTTTAGAAAAGATTATAATTAAAGCTCGTCTCTTTTTTACCCGCCTGCCTCCTCATGTCTCGGCGTCTGACTCCCTTTTTTGAGTTAACCATTAACATGCACGTGATTAATTATTTAAAGTGACATGTAAGTAAATATTTAACGTGCTCAAATGATGCCGGCGAAGGCTGCAACAGTTTTTGGATGAAGGTAAGCTTTTTAAATCGCCAGCATGGTGGTGCAGTGAGTAGCGCTGCTGCCTCATGGTTTGTTCTTGCCTGGGCTTCCTTTTGCAAAACATGCACAAACAAGTTGATTCTCCAGTCAGTCCCCTTCGATCCAAAGGCACTAAGATCTGTAGTCGGTCCACGTGTGCGCCAACTCTTCCCTCGGGATGACTTAAACGCAGAGTAGAAGCTTCACTACGTTGTACGTTGTGTGTTTGTGATCAAATAAAGATTCTTCTGGTTTCTTTACCTCCTCTGTGACAGTCAGCTGAATATCTTTAGGTTCCAAACAACTAATTGATTCATCAAGAAAATAATCACAATGAACAAAGAGGTTAGTTGCAGCACTTATGGCAGCACATCAGTTCAACAGTGCCGCCTCTTTTTGGAAAAGCCATGTATAAATAAAGACTGACTGCAAATTTAATGGAAAAATGCTGTTTTTCTGTCTGTGGCCTGTTGCCACTGACCCTGATCTAAAAGAAATTTATGAACGGTGAAAAACAAAGTACTTCATCTCTCGTTGGTGGGGAATCATTTATCCACTTGCAGCTGTTACGCTGTGATCCTCAGGACCTCCCAGCTGCAGCCCGTCCACACCTTCCTCGCTCCGCCAGACGAGCAATGAACAGAGGAGGACGAATTATTAACCGCGACATGTCGGGACCTCACGCCTGCAAAAAAATCGATCGGTTGGTGACAAATATAGGTTGTTTTAATACTCGGAGCCTGGACGTGCTGCCATCAGCTCACAACAGAAGGAAAAAGAAGGCGAGGGAGGTGGAGAGGATGTGTGGCGATTAATAAGCCCATCTGCTCTCCTGCTGACTCATAATCCTCAGTGAAACACTGTCGATACCTCCGCTTATTCTGTTGCTGTCTGATGACAGCTGCTCTTACTGCATGTGCAGTTATGTCAGATTTAATAAGACATTAATCTGCTCTTGCAGCCGTGCTCTGTAAACCTACTTCTGCCGGAGATCTTCCACATCCACAGAAACAGAAAAAAAAAATAACAATGCCCTCATTTTTTGTTGCCTCACAGCAGCAGAGCAACCTGCCCCCATTCCTGCGGTGCTACGCCGAACTGCGTTTAAAGATTTAGTTTCAGCCAATTATGTGGCGACGGATAAATTATCTAGTAATCTAAATAGATAATCATCTAAATTACAAAAGGACAAAGAACCCTAACACGTATTCAGAGACAGAGCTAACCCCAGTTTGCCCCACTTACTGTATGAACCTCCCTCCTCCATCATCATCCACACACACACACACACACACACTTACACTCACTCAGCGAGTGATGGTGCTGTGGCAGTGCTGCTGATGCGATTTGGCATTACTAGGCCACGATTCCTGCTGAATGCCCTAAAATTTCACCTCCCCTGTGCCCCCCAACCCCTCGTTCTCAACAGTCCTCTCAGCAATCGCTCCGGCGACGCCCCCGTCTGCCAGATCTGTTGTCGAGTCTCGCCGTCGTGTAGTCACGCTAAGCGTGTTCAGGCTGTGGCGAGTCTGCGATGAGTGTGAAGTCGAGATAGAAGTTTTTATTCCAGAGTCTTGTTTGGACCTGGCCCTGCCTGGGGCTGTCAGGATTTTTTTTTATTCTGGTGCAAATATGATACCCAAGTGTTAGCAGTGATACCAAAACTATTATATTGTGTGATATTTTAGTACATTAGCTTGAGGGATATAAATGTCTTTCATTTAAGGATATAATATGTAACATTTCTGTGTTAAAATGTCTAAAAACAGGAAAATTGTCTACATACATAATCCTAGATAATCCTAGTATTCTAAAATCTGTAACTTTACTCGAGCTAACGCTGCCTTGCGTTCCTCATTCAACAATCTTTAACCTCCTGCAAATAAGTTGATTCACAAACGGACGGACAGTTTTGTTTTGCAAGCTAACGGCTCCTCAGGAAGTTAGCATAGCTGCCACAACATCTGTTGTATCAGAACTGGAGGGTTTGTTTCATTGAGAGAGGGGCAAATGGGAAAGAGTTTGATATACAAACTGGCTCTGCTGGTGGTTTTTTAATTTCCTGCCCTTTTCCAAACTGTTTTCAAGGACGACTTCCCAGATGGTTCTCTGCAACAAACCATCTGGGAGAAACTATTTAGAGATGAAATAACCCGATGAGAAGCACTCTTTTTCTGGTGAACTAAATACCTCGATGATTGGTTCACATCATTTCCCACAATTGGATCTGGTTTCTTTCACGGGATTGACGGGATTCATCATGTTGAAACAGGAAGTGGCCTTCCCGACCCAAAACTATTGACACGACCAACAGCACACTTAAAATAGTTTTGACAAGAAACTCAAATCAATACGGAGTCGTGTGTTGTTTATTTGCAGGTCTGTTGGGCAGCACCCGTTTCACCGGGTCTTCCCAGAACTACAGCACCCTGCTGCTGGAGGAGGCGTCAGGGCTGCTGTACGTGGGAGGCCGAGGAGCGCTGTACGCCCTCCACACCTCCAACATCTCCACACCTGGAAACCTCACGGTGAGTGTCGGGACGCCGCGAGCCACGTCATCGCCACGCAACTGCCGCCGCACGCCAGATATCACAAGTTTTCTCTCCAGCGTTGATGGAGGACAAACTAATAATAGCCTTAAGCAGATTGAGCAGAACCCCCATTGTGTTCCTCCAATTTTATGGATATCGGATTAAACGCGCCAGGCGTTTATTCGAGGGTTACTGAAGAGAGTCAGAGCTCAGTGACGCTGCCAGAACATTAAGTGTGTGTCCTTCTCTTTTCTCTCTTCCTGTTTGTATCATACACACACTTGTTTTCTTCCCTTTTATTCTCCATAGCTCTCTCTATTTATCTATTTTTCCATCTCTATTTATTGAGCGAACTGAGTCATCCCTATCCCCCCCCCCATTGTTTGCAGATTGATTGGGATGCTTCCCCTGAACAGAAGAAGCAGTGTCTAAACAAAGGCAGAGACAATCAGGTACATGTCTGCGGCTCTTCTCTTTTTTATCGTTGTTATTATTATTATTATTATTCAGCGACTTCTTCTTTTTGAGAAACACTCTGAAAGCTTTATTTGTTTGCTGAGTTATTACCAGAGAACATAATGAAACACTTCTGAAGGCATCTTAAGTGGATAATCCTTTTAATTGATCCTTAATCCACTTTCCCTGAAAGCCTGAGAGACTAATTGTTTTTAAAAAAATGGCACTCATTCATCGAATACTTTCGTGAAACAGCTCCTCGACATGACGTGCATCGACCGGCCTGTGTTCTCTCTGCAGAGCCAGAAATAACCTGTTTTTCTCCCGCCTGTTCTCTGCAGACCGAGTGCTACAATCACATCCGCTTCCTGCAGCGATACAACGAGACTCACCTGTACGTCTGTGGAACGAACGCCTTCAGACCCCTCTGTGCTTATCTAGTAAGAGCCCGAGTGATTTAATTTCAGCGCTGAAACGAGATTTAAAATGAATTGATGAAGTGAGTGTTGTCTCCTTTTTCTCTCTGTGAGGATGCAGAGCGGTTCAGCTTCACCTCGGGCTTCGAGGAAGGAAGAGACAGGTGTCCGTATGACCCAGCAAAGGGATACACCGGCCTCCTCGTAGGTGCGTCTCCCAGACTTGCTTTTAATCTGTCGTACGCATAGTTTGTTAGCGCTGTCAAAGCCACAAGCAGGGACGGGAAGCATGTCTTTGCTAGAAAAAGAAGGGACTAAAACTCTAATAGACAAAAGTGTCAGCGTTCAAAATCCTGCAAGACTTTGACAGGCAAATGGTTAGACGGAGAGTCGAACTGCTCGGCTGTATACGTGCTTGTCAACCTTGAGGATTGAAAAAGAAATACAGAGTGTTTTGAAACCAAAGAGGCCGTCTGGCGCTCTGTAGAGAAATCTGAGCTGCAGGGACTGAAAATGAAAACATGAAAAGACTTACTCCACTCACTTAAATACTTAATTTCACCTTGAGTTCACGAGATTCAGAGTAATTCTCTGCCGTGAACTTTTGTGAATCTCTGAAAAATACATTCATTCAGTTTTCATTCATATATTCATTTTTCTGCTTCTGGCCCTGGGAGAGTTTGTGCACAACACGGCCTGATCTCTGTCAGCCTCTCGATGGTGATGATCGACAGGGCAGACTTTCCTCAACACATGCATCCTTCAAAACATTACATTAAAAATAGGAATTCTTCTTTTCAGGTCATGTGAAATTTGCTTGACGACATATTTTCTCCGTGTCTCTGAGGAGGACGAGGCGTAATAGCAGAGCAGACTGCACTCCGTACAGTCACAGAAACAGGTTTTGTAGGTGAATTAAAGGGGAAAAGGTGTGAAAATGTGTCATAATTTGGGAGACATACAGGAGAATTGTGACGCCGGCTAACAACACATTCCTCTGATGGTCACACAGAAGTCGTTCTGCTGACCTCGGTGTGAAAGGACACCAAAGATGTGTTAATGCTCATATAGCTTGTTAGCAACTCATCTGGGTCGATCTATGTGGACAGTAACTAACCTAAGCATATTAAATATTACATGGGAGCAAAAAATTGATATGCAATACATGAATTATTAAAATGTTACTCGGGGCGCTCTGGTAGCTTCATGCTGAGTCCTCAGCAGCAGCAGCGGCTGGATTCCAACCTGTGTTTTTGCTGCATGTTATCCTCGCTCTCCTCCACATCCTGTCAAACTCTAACCTGTCCTATCAAAGTAAAGGCCATCCCCGTCGTTTATGTGGTTTGTTACTGACGAAACTGCAAAAAAGTTGTAGGAATCTTTAAGAAGAAGCTTTTAAAAAGTGTAAAATATGGTTTAGTTCTTCAAGTTTTAAATCTTTGTTTTTATTTTGTTGTATTTAAAACTGTAGTGTACTTTATTTTGAAAAGTTGTTGAATATTTTTTATTAGTGGGACGAAACATCACCAATATTTCACAGTTACTCTGAAAGGATGCAAACACACAACACACAGGCAGGCAGGCGGTAAAACGAAAAGGGTAGCTTTAGTCAGCGGAGGTCCAAAATCCAAAAGTTCGATCAATAAAACGGCAGGTGACAAAAACTGGCAACAAAAAGGTAAACAAGGACAAACCAGAAAACACACACACAGAGCAAGGGAGCAACACAGGCTTGACTACAGACTGAACCTGACGAGGGGATGAGGTGCAGGTGGAGAGACTCTGGGAACAGGGCGGTGCTGATGGTCTGATGTGGGACAGGTGTGGGGGGGGAACCAGACCGGGGAGGAACACAGGAGGGAACCAGAACACTGGGAACAGCAGGAAGTAGAAAAAAAAACAGCTACAAAATAAAACTAGGACACAATCGACCCACACGTGACTGCCAGGAGGAAGATACTCGCACGATTTGTCAAAACTGAAGACTCTGGATTGTGTTCTTGCCTTTTTTCACATTTCTTACAGTTTAGTCTCCTCTGAACGAATATGGACAGACGGATTGATTACATCGATTAACTCGCGGGAATGTGAAGTAATCCTTTCTTTTAAATGCAACAGAATTAAAACGAAGCCTCAGGAACATATTTAATCACTCAGGGATCTACGTCTAATTACCATTTACAAATATTAAACCGGGCCGGGTGGCAGGTCGCCGTCTGCCTGCCGACGCTGCAGAATGCCTCTGCTTTCATTTACATCTGATTGACCTCTGATGTCTTCCACTGAATCGATCAGACGGCGAGATGTTCACGGCCTCCCAGTACGAGTTTCGCAGCTCTCCGGACGTGCGCAGGAACTTCCCCTTCCCCACGCTCCGGACAGAGGAGGCCCCGACCCGGTGGCTTCTGGGTAAATGCAACACACGTTTGGACACAAACTACACTACGCAGAACGAAACCCCACTGACATTCTGCACGGTTTTATCTCATCAAATGTTTTGCTCTTACAACAGAAATCTGATTGAACTCGAGAATGAAAATCACATCAAAAAAACTGCAGCGTACTGCAGCTGTAACTGGCTTAGTCGTGGCAGTTCAATCACACTTAAAAGCTCCATCTTTAGTTTCCAAGGAGACACTTCCTCGGCTGCTAATGGGTCTGTGTTTGAACCTGTGTGTGATGTTTGTGTGTCTGTGTGTGTGTGTGCGCACAGAGGCAGATTTCGTGGGCTCCGTGCTGCTGAAGGAGAGCATCAACAGCTCGATCGGCGACGATGACAAGATTTACTTCTTCTTCACGGAGAGGAGCCAGGAGCAGATCGCCTACCCGAGCCAGACCAAAGTGTCCCGGGTGGCCCGAGTCTGCAAGGTCAGAGAGAGCAACGGAAATGTGGCTCTGATGCAACATGTTATATGCAAAGTAACTCGTTACTAAAGTTCTAAAGTGTATGTAGTGGAGTATAAAGTGCATCATTGCCTCCAAAAAATAGTGCAGTAGACGTCTAAGTATCATGTAACCACCTCAAATCTGTACTTTAGTAAATGTACTTAGTTACTTCCATCAGTCGAAATCGTGATGTCACAAACAAACTTGGTCATTGTGTGATTACAATGATAACCAACACTTCCACAGTACTCTGTTTATTTTTCATTTATTTCTCATCGTGATCATCATTTTAACATGGAAAGTACATTTACTCGAGTAGTGAACCAGTACAATTTAAATGTGCTTTTCATTCACGTATCCTTTTCTCTACAGCTTTTATTGGATAACTTTAGTTATTAGTAACTTTGCAGATTACATTTGTAATTACCAATAATTTACTTATACTTTCTGACACATAAGTACATTTCACGTCAGATAACTTTTACTCCAGTATGATTTTAATACATGTGTTTTACTGGACAGGAAGGTAATCTGAAAATGATTGTGTAGTGGATGAAAAAAGTAGCAGAAGAATTTAAGAATACTTGAGTAAATGTACTTAGTTACATTCTATCACTGCTAAATACTAATAACCATGATCATGTTAATGGTTTGGAGAGTGAGCAGATATTTAAGCGTCTGCAAGGTCGTGGAAAGAAAAGGTTGAAATGAGGGAAAGTTGCAGAAACGGAGGATTATTAGATGCTTGACGTCACCGTTACAGAGAGAAGAGTAAATGGATTTATGGAGCTTCTGTTCTCCGTCTCTCTCTCTCTCTCTCTCTCTCTCTCTCTCTGCTGCCGTTCTCCTCTTACAGTAATTTCAGCTGTGAATGAACCAGCGGTTGGGCGTCTCTAATCTTAGTTTCTTCACTGACTGGCGGCGATTCTTTCTGTGCTGCTGTTGCCAGGCAAACCACAAGTCCTCCAACCTCCAGCTCCAATGGCAAACCATCTCCTGCTCTTTATTGCCATCTCCTCCTCCTCTTCTTTCTCCTCTCACCTCATTTCACTTGCGATCAGCATCCCAGGTCTAGACAGCATGCCCAACCGTTCCTCGAGGTCCCTCCTCCTCCTCCTTCTCCTCCTCCTTCGTCCTGACTGTCATTTCTTTAAGCCGCTCACGATGCTGTAATCACCATCGCAGTGTGGCGTTGCTCTGGATTTCTGTCGCAGTGTTTCTGTGGCATCAGGAAAGTGTCCAGACGTGATCAGAAATCATTTCACACCCTGCAGTTGGGAGAATATCAGAAGAGGCGGCACGAACGAATGACAGAGCTACATATCGAATAACCGCTGAGGAATCTGTAGCGTTTGTGGGCGGATCACAGAGTCAAACGCAGAAACAGACGCGGGACGTCAAGTAAAAGTCAATAAACACAAAGTCTGCACTTGGCAACGAGGTGATCTGGTCACACAAAGCAAATGAAAACCTGAGAGGGAGGCGGCTTACACCCAAAAACCAGAGAATGAGTGAAAAACCAGAGGAACTAACACCATGAAAATACTGTAACGTGATGAACTCACAAGGACGAACAAAGACGATCTGCCCGAGGAAAAAAAAGGTATCAGATGAAGTGGAGAGGAAGTATAAAGTAGCTGAGGGAAGAAATAGTTCCTCAGATTTCTTGAAGATTTCCATTTTTAGTGCAAATGTTTGTCGGCTTCAAATAACAGTATCGGTTTTCTTTAATATCTAATGATGCTTTTCTGCTAAAGTGATCAGGTCTGCACAGGTTTTTTTAAACTCAGGGAGACTCGCAAAAAAATCGCATATTGACCCCATTCCTCCCGCTTCCCGCCGGCAAGGCAGCTCATCGCCGATTCTTTCTTTATCCGGAGTTGCACGTTACGTTTCGCGTCACGAATGTGCCGGAAACAGTTGTAACAGAATAATTCAGCGTGTTCACTTGGGGTTTTATGTTCAGATCAAAGCCTCGCCGAGATGATAAAACCCCCATTCAAATGCAGAATTTACACATTTTCACAGCACACAAAAGCACACAAGTCGATAAGGGACATAATGTTAGCCGTGATAATATGCGCCCATAGACTGTTGTTACGTAGTGCACCTTTAACTCAGAGATGAAAGTGAGAGGTTTATTTTTTGAGCTGCTGTCGCCTTCATGTTGATCTGACGACATTCACTTCAGACCGGTGAAATGTTACGCGGTCCGACCTTGTGAGATCGCTGTCCTGACATTTAAGCGAGCGGCTCCGGTTCAGACCTGAGGCGAGCTGAATCTCCATCTCATTTATATAATGAGGTGC
>CAEMYA010000113.1:1686018-1703953 GCA_903131615.1 Diplodus sargus
GAAAAGCCTCCGTTTTTTTTTTTTCTGCAAATCTTTAGAAACTGGCTTCGTGTGCGGCTCACACAGCAGCACTTTCCATCATGTCGCTTGGGTTAATTTCCCCACAGGCTTGTCTTTGCGGTGCGACTCTTGAGCTCTTAGATTCTCAGATTTACGTCATGACAGTCCGATGACCCGCACGGCGATTTGACTGACGTAGATTGTAATCCATCAGAGCATCCCTGTAGCTCTTTCTGGTATCCACATCTCTAGAAGAAATGCGTATGTTATGTTCTCCCTGGCATGCATCCATCCCGCTCTTTATCTTAAACCAGAGATGTACATGGTGTTATTGACTGAAGTCTTCCTAACGCACTCTTATGCGTTTTGTTGATTTAAGCCCTTATTTTTTGCGTGGGAGGCCGAGGAACAGGGAGCTTCTTCTTTTTTTTTGATAAATGACGGACGTCTGCAAAACACATAAAACCGAAGAAAGATGAGCCGCTTTATTCCCGACAAACAAAGAGGAAAAAGGAGTCTCCGTCTCTTTTCTCCTCTCCACTAAATGAGGTGTGCTAAATGACTCTTTTAGGGAGAGATCTCTCGCAGCCTCGCCTCCCAGTGCTGCTGAAATGCAATTAGAGCAAATGTGCTAAAGTCGGCACTCGGTAACATTCAGCTCCACTTTCGCCAGACTCCTCACATCCTCCCCCTCTCTTAACATGTGTATGTTATGATTTGATTATAATCACAGATTAGTGCGTAAGTGTATAATGCCGGAATGAATCAGCTCATCCATCCATCCGTCGTCTCCTCCTGTGTGCAGAACGACTGGGGCGGCCAGAGGACCCTGCAGAGGAAGTGGACCACCTTCCTCAAGGCCAGGATGGTTTGTTCGGTCCCAGAATACGAGCTGCACCTCAACATCCTGCGCAGCGTGTTCGTCCTGCAGGGCCGCGACGCTCAGAGCAGCATTTTCTACGGCGTCTTTGGCCTCGAATGGTGAGAGACATCAACAAACTATCAGTATTGTGTTCTGTCTCAGCTGTACTGTGCAGCATTTTACACACATTTCAATCAAGATTCAGAGGGGAAATCTGGACTTTTCATGCAGAACAACATCCAATGTCTCAAGGGCTCCAATATACAAATTATTTAATGCACCAAAGCAGCAACATTTCATGCAAACCCGCTCTACAAGTTGCATTAAATGATTTGGATCTTGGACATTTGATATTTCTCTGCAGCGTGCAAGCCATCCAAAACCACAAGTTTTTACATTTTGGCATCTAACCTACACACAGATATATATTTTGGCTCAAACAGTGGTAGAAATCTATTAACATGTGAGTTTTCCATCAAGTTCTGTTACATATGTTCAATGTTTGGGCCACATTCTGAGATATTGTTGTCTATGAGTGCATCATTTCTTCTCTCAGCGCACAAACGCTTCATCCGGCTTGCCTTTAGGAAACCAATTACCAAGTTAAGTAGACTGTTAAATTTAAGTAGTACCAGATAAAAATTTAACAACTTAGAATTATGAGTCTTTACTTGTGTTTTTTTAAAAGGTAATCGGTTTGGTCACATCAGATTAAACAGGATTTATAGGATCAAGGCTGAGAAGACGGCAAGTTAAAGTTTAGGGGAGATGTAGAATAAAGAAGAAACGATGCGCATGAATAGAAATGATTGTGATGCTGCAACTTCTCCTCTCGTGTCTCGTGTTAACGAGCGTGACATTCGCCTCCTGAATCAGCGAGTGCAAAGAGACAAACTGCACCGAGTTGTTTCCAACCTGCAGCAGGTGAGCAGAGCGGCGCTGCTTCCTCTGAAGGCTTCAATCTGCTTACTCACAAACGACGTCTCTCAGATGAAACAGATGAAGTCAAAACTCAGGTGGAAGATTAGATTTCATTGGACGAGGTGCACATGTAGTGATATTTGGGAATTCATCGTGAAAATAATCAACAGATCAATTGATTAAAAATTAATTAGTTCAAACCCCGGATGTGTTGTTATCGCTGCAGTCGGAGCGTCGGAGTGTCAGAGGACGTCGGCTGGCAGCGATGCGAGCGCGTGTTTATGCTGATATGCAGAGTCATGCTGCATAAAACTGTCCCAGGGGTGTTTGGATGGTGATGGAGAGGATTTCACTGCATCAAGACAGAAACACCATCCTTTTTTTTGCTGCTTCACCTCCTCACGTACATGTTAGATATCCTCTTTCCTTCTTTTGTAGTAGTCGCCGTCACCCTGCGTTTCTCTCAGGTATGCAGGGATGAGTAAGCCCCCGGGCTGCACTTCTCACCAGGTTTTGAAGACAGATTCTGGTTTCACTTCTGTGTCATTCCTCTCACCTGAATGCTTCTCTGAAGGCTGAGGCCAACACACAATGGGCTGAAGAACGTGACGCGGCCGTTACTAATCTCACCTCCGGGGGCTTTGAGGTTCACCTGGCGGCCAACTCACGCTGCCGTTATGTCGTCGGTCAAATCTCTCTCTTTTCACAGCTGCTCCGCCAAAAAATGCAAGTGGGGCTGCTTTATTTATGACTCACAGGGAGTGGGTGTAGAGAAAAAAGATCTGCAAAACAAACATTTCCTTCTGGAGCGGAAGCTGGGAGATAAAGGGGGAAAATCGCACATCTGTCGGTGACGCCACAAAGACAAATTGATGAGATCCAAAAGGGAAAGACAGAACTTTTCACAGAGTCTCCAGACAACAGGGAAGAGCTCCCCAGCTGCATAATTAGCTTTTTGTCCTTCAACGAGTGATCAGCGTCTCCCCAGATAATAACCTCTCAGTGTTTATCAAACTTTGAATCATTAATCCTGAGTGTGTCCTTTGCAGGAAGAATATCAAAGCGTCTGCTATCTGCCAGTACTCCTTCTCAGACGTGCAGAAGGTGTTCGACGGGCCGTACATGGAGGTGCAGGACTCGAAGTGGAGGGAGTACACCGGGAAAGTTCCACAGCCGAGACCCGGATCTGTAGGTTTCAACTCTGATGTTTCATTTCTGGGGGAAAAAAACTCTCGCAGGAATTCGATTTTTGCTCAGGAACATAGAGATGAATTTTAGTTTGTTTCTGCTGAACCTTACAGAGAAGATCCATTTTATTTCATTTCATTCAGCCCCAACCTCCTGCTGTTAACCAGTGGTAGAGAGGAATCCTTTAGGTTTTGCCGATGGGAGCTTCGGCTCAGTCTTGAAGGGGAATAAGAGGCTCTTTGATAAACTTTGCCCGCCTGTTTTGGACTGGCATCCTCACACTTGCCCTCTAAATGTTTAACACCCTCTCCCGCATTTTTTCCTGATTTGCATTAGTTGTGTACACACTGATCTGTCTTAATGTATCCGAGCTCTGAGATCCCTGAATAATGTATTTAATATCCCGCTCTCTCCTCTGTCGCTCCTCTCTGCAGTGTATAACAGATCTGCACAGGTCGCAGGGCATCAACTCGTCTCGAGACCTCCCCGACAACGTCCTCACCTTCGCGAGAAGGCACCCGCTGATGGCCAGCCAGGTGCACCCAGTAGGTGTGCGTCCACTCATGTTCAAGAGGAGCGTCAACTACGTGAAGATAGCCGTGCACAAGGAGCCGGCGCTGGACGGAAACATTTACACCGTTCTGTTTCTGGGAACTGGTGAGTTTTACTCCTGAAATCACATCAACAGACCAAAACCAACAATGAACTGATCCTGCTGACATGGCAACACAAAGTAGAGAATTAATCCACCGCTGAAAATAGTCCCGAACAAATGCACTATTACCTCCTGTTTGAGTGGTTAGAGCCGAGCTGTTTTAGGAAATAAGTGAGTTTTTCCTCTGATAAAGACGTTTTTTAAATGCTGAGAACTACAGGCAGCGTTGGGAAATCAAAATGCACCGAGAGACGGATGAACTCACTGTTGGTTTTGGTCTTTTGTTGACACGAAGAAAAACATTAAGATACATTTCTCCTTTACAGAAAACAAGCTGGAGTTTGTTCACTCTATTGACTGTGAAGGTTATTCAAGCGTTTCGTTTGACAGGTTTGTTTCTGTATTTGCAGACGACGGCTGGCTGCACCGAGCTGTAGACATCGAAGGAGAAATGCACATCATCGAAGAGCTGCAGCTGTTTGATAAACCTCAGCCGGTAGAGAGCATGGTCATATCCTCTGCTCTGGTACGTAGACCACAGCGCATGTCAGTATTTGTGTTTCCTGGAGTAATTTTAGGACCTTAGAGTCCCAAAACGGAGGAATCATTTATGTTTTTGTTTTACAGCGGAGCGTCTACGTCGGCTCGCGCTCTGGAGTCGTGCAGGTGCCGATGGCGGCCTGTCAGAGATACACTTCCTGTTACGACTGCGTGTTTGCCAGAGATCCGTTCTGCGGCTGGGACGGGAAGGTGTGCGTGGAAATATCCTCACGTGCACAGAGGTGAGGGAACACACACACCTGTACACTAAACGCAGAACTAACTGAGTGACTCACAAATGTTTTCTGTTTGGCAGAATATGCAGCAGATCAGTTTGCTTTGCTTCGTCATGGATCCGGAGTCTTTATCCCTCCTCTCTGTTTGTTCTGATTGTTTTTGTCTTTCTTTTCCTCCTGGAACGCCTTGAAATGATCTATCAGCTGCTGCTTTTTGCATTTGGTTTACAGCCATAGGAATGATCAAAACTTTAACTCTCATTTAGATGCTGTGCTCAGTATGAAACAAGAGAAAATATGTGTCATGTCCCCCATATTCTTAATGAAACAGTCAAAATATCCGGCGAGCTGCTCTCTCATCAGCATCGTTTGCCCCTCTGCATGCGAGTCGTCCTAAAAGATTGTCCAAACGAGATGAATCGCTCTGACACTGTGTACATTTTTGTATTACCTGACCTTTTACGTTGTTTATTTCCTCCGGGCTCGACAACAATACCAGCGTCTGATTAATTATTTATGCAGTTTACTTTCTCTTCCAACAGAATTTCTATGAGAGCAAGACGATGTGAGTCGACCTGGATTTCTTCTTTTCAGCTCAGCAGGAGCTTCTTCACGATGATTACCCCCCGAAAAACACAAAAGAAAAAGAAACATTTGGATTTAAAAAAGAAACTTCTCTCGCAGTTTGTCACAGCAGTTAGGATGACATTAATAACATCCTTACATCCGTAAATTACAAAATAAAGTTGCTAACACTTCACTTCACTGCTATTTATGGGTTACAACACTGAATAATGTTTCATTTAAAGTGTTTATTGATTGTATTCATGAATAATTGATTTTATCTTAAACAATTACACTTTGTTATGTGTTTATGCCACTAGAAGGTTGTATAGTTGTTGACGATATACTTCTTTAATATTTCAGAGGCATTTTAGAGTTGTAGCAGAAGTTGAGCTAATTTTAACTATTTTATATTCTGTCGAGTCGTTTCATCTATTATTATTATTATTATGTTCATCGTATATTTTACATAATGTAAAGTCTTCATTTGTTAAGTAGCTGGTCATTTCAGCTCATAGATAAATGAAGTTAAGTGTTAAGTAGTCAAGAGTAATCAGAGTTGTGGTGGAGTATCAGAATAATGTGGCATGATATTGAAATACTCAAGTTTAGCACCTGAAGTTTTTACTTACGTAAGTGTACTTTTCGTTCCTCCGCTGCTTAGCGGAATATTAGCTGGATGCTGTTAAATTAAACTATTAAGAAGAAAACTTGATTAAATGAAATCCTTTATCTGGCATCTTGTTTTGGGTCGGGTCTTGTCGGACTGGGCTGGATGAGTTTGAGCCGGCGACTGTTATCAGCTCCTTCCAAACACACAGACAGAAGTTTGGCTCGTCCTCGCTCTGCAGACTGTTTGTGCCTCTCTCCGCTCGCTCTGCATGAGCAAATAACAGACATCTTAATCTCCATTACGGCGGCAGACACATCAGACTCTCCTGTGGATTTTGTTTGGAGGCAGCGTCACATTTGCAGAAAGCAGAATTGAATGTTGATGTGAGATCGTGCGCTTCCCTCCGATTCGTGTTGCACAGCGGCCGCTTCCCTTCTGAAACAATTCAATTATTTACGGAGAGTGAAAAAGCAGTTTGCTTTCTAGTGTTTTTATCTACCGAAGGTTGTTGGAGCACAGAGACGGTGATAGCCACAACTACGCACCGCGACTCTGCACTGATCTGAGTGAAGTTGCATCTGCTGCGCACTCGGCGTGGAACCATCAGCAGTTTGATCTAAAATATCAAAATCTATTAATTCAAATTGTTGCTGCAGGAAGTGGGGATTCCTCTCTTCTGAGTGTTATTTTAGATCCGTGGTGTGTCACCCCAAAACCAAAAATATGTGTTTTTCCTCTTACCTGTAGTGCTGTTTATACATCTAGACTGTTTTGGTTTTATCTCTGATACACTGGGGGAATATATAAGAATATGAGTTTCAGATTTTATGGTGAAATGTCCCTTTAAGTTGTTTTTGGACTTGTTTAAGTTATTTTCTTTTTAAATGGTTTTAGCAGCTTTTTGTTGTTATAAAGATCCTGTCATGGTTTCAGGTTTCACTTTAGTGGTTTCCTGTTTTATTTTGTAGGTTATATCCTCGTGTGTCATGTTTTACCTTCCACTTCCTGTCTGTGTTTGTCCTTCAGTCTCTGATGCTTCATCTATTGATTCTTACCTGTTTTGCTGCCTGTATTCCTCTTTTTAACAACCTGTAACACATTCAGGTCGTTTTCATGATGGAACCTTGATTTTAGAAATGTTGTTCACGATGAAATTTTGTGGCACATTTTGTGTTTTCTGCCTTACGTTGTTTGTCTGTAACTCGTTGTTGTTGCCTACTTCATCGATCAGTTTGAACTTAATTTGAATCCTCCTGTTTCAGGTCGAACATCACCCAGGACATCCTGAGAGGAGTCAGGGGCTGCAAGGAGAATTCAGGAAACGGTACGTATGCAAGCACGCGCTCTACATCTATTACCGAACGTGCATCACGTTTAAGACTTCCCTTCAGTAAACTGTCCCGAAGCTCACACACAGATTAAGAGGTGAAAAAAAAGTCTGACACGTACTCGTCTTCTCTTTTCAAGCATTTAGCAGCTATTAAGGGATTTCATAGGTGCTCGCTGCTCGCTCATCCCTCAGGTCCCAGCATGCAGGTTTTAATCAGCTCCTGTCTTGCTGGAGGTCAGGCGGCCGCTCGCTACATTTAAAGAGGCTTATGAGACGTGATGGAAAGTGATGCTGAAAGGTTGCACACTTTCACTTGGAAGATGTAACCTTGCTGACCTGACATCTCCTTCTATAATCACCCATCTGTCCTGCTGCAGTTTTGTCATCTCTCTGTTATTTTCTGTCTTCCTGCCGCTCAGTGGTCCATCGGAGGCGCTCTGTGATGGCGGGCGACGACGTGCTGCTTCAGTGCGAACTGCGCTCCAACCTGGCACAGCCGCGCTGGACGCTAAACGGCAAAGAGCTCCAGGGATACGGCCTGGATTCGGGCTACCGCATCGGCACAGATGGCCTCCTCATAATCGGAGCTCGTTCCCAGCAGAGCGGGTCGTATCGCTGCTTCGCTGTGGAGAACTCGGTCTCAGTCCTGGTTTATCTTTACACCGTCAGAGTGCACACGGACTCGTACTTCCCCGTGGAGCCCACAGCCACGACTAACCCCACCACAGTTTCCAGCCCGACCGTCGCCTCCACCAGCAGCCCCACCGAGCAGCCCCTTCCCTCGCCTCCGGCCCCGGTGCCACCCGGGCCCGAGTTCCAGACCTACAGACACATGGAGGCCGTGTACATCTCCCTGGTGGCGGTTCTCGGTGGGCTTTGCCTGGTGTTGACTGTGGTGCTGCTTTATGTGAGCTTCTGCACCAGACGGGCCCCTCAGGAGAGGAAGTTCTCCCAGCATGGGCTCCAGGTCCTAGGAGGCTCCGAGAGAAAGAGGAGCTCCCATTTCGAACTCAAAACCATCTCCAGCCACTGCAACGGCCGCCAGGATCGTCGCTCCATCTCCATGCCGACTTTCGGGGACTTGGGGGACGGCTTCCTCCAGATAGTTCCAGGCGAGGGCCAATTTTCTCCATGCAAAACACCTCCTCCCGCACCACCTCTTCCCATGCCGCCTCCCCTCCCCAACATGGACTACGCCAACGGGCTGTCGGCAACTCTGCCCAGCGTGCTGAGGAAGATGAACGGGAACAGCTACGTGCTGCTGAGGCAGGCCGACTCCGAGGGCATGTCGCCGCTCTACCACTCGTTCACGGAGGAGCTCAACAGGATCCTGGAGCAGAGGAAACACACGCAGCTGGACGTGCACCCTGATGAGAGCTCCATTTAGGACTCCCCTCTCAGTCCTACTGTTATTTATTACGACCCCAGCGGTGACCCGTAGTCGTGAGGGGTCGAACTGACTGTTGTATTAAACGCTGCTGTTATTAACCCAGTGTACCTGCAGGTCGCGTCCTCACCTGATCTGAAAAGCGTGCAGCCTCTCGTGTCTCCCATGACTTCACTTCAACGATGGACTACACTAACCAGAGACTGCTGTTGGAGAAAGTGGAGCTGTGAAATATTTGACTGCACTCTTACAAAGTCACCACGAGTGGGGAGCTCAATGACGCTGCCTCAGTGTCGGAAGATGGCGGTCGGATGACACAAAGGAGGAGCGAAAATGAGACACGGGGACAAATGATCGCATATTTTTGTGACTCTGGAAGTGTTCAGGAAACTTTGTGATGCCCCAAGTGGAACTTAAAGTGATATTCCACCCAAAAATCTCTTTATTTGTGCGTTGTTTCTTGGCTAACCTTTAGGACCCGGACACACCCGGCCCTCCGTAGGCCATCGTCCAATATCAGGCTGTCAGTGAAGGTTTGTGCTCCTAGTTTTTGCCGACTTCCTATTCTCCTTGCCCGATGTTGCTGGGTGTGTTTTCTTTATGTTGCTGCCTACAACATGACAGCGTCCCTGTGTTGTCCCTCCAACACTTGTGACCAACAGCCTGATAGATCCACTTTCAAATACTGACGATACTTTTGCTTCATAAATGATGATTAACTAACTTATTGTCATGAATTCAATCTTCGTCTCTGAACAAGAACACCACAACGGTTTTACCTGTTTGATTTTCTGTGGAGTATCACTTTGAGAGCTCGGGTGGTAAAAACAAATCATACATTTCAGTTTTTTTTTTACTCTTTCTTCATGCTCCTCTGTTCTCATGTACAGTCAATGCAATAACCACATCGCTGTTGCGGCTTTTTGGTGGCAGTGTGTTGTGTCGGTGCCAATGGAAGCACGTGTAGCAAACTGTGAAACAAGTTTCCAGGTGTCTTAAATGTTTTTAGTAGTAGTAGGAGTCCATTAAGGGCCGTTTGTGGTCAGATCGATTGGATTCACTGACAGCTGCAGGCTGGCTTCAGGGCGACAGGAGGCTGAGAGGAAACTACAACACGCGTTTCAAACAACCAGAAGAGACACTGAACAGAAAATGCTCCTTTTAGTTTTTTATCTATCCATGCAAACATATTTTATCTTCCTCCCGAGACATCAAGGCTGTAGTTTTATCTCACTCGGTGTTACAAAAAGCCACAACAGTTTGTCCTCTGCTGTAAAAAGCTGCTGGTTCCAGGTCACCGAATCAGACCAGAGAAGACCTTCACGCATGCAACCCACAGAGACAACCTCGGTGTTTACCTGACACCAGAGCAATGCCAGAACAACAAGAGCCCCACAGAATCCCCCTCGCCAAGGTGAGCGGCGCTATGATTAAATGGCGCGTATTTAACTTAGAGGGAAAGTGACTGAAATGAATCTCTGAGCGGTTTGTAAACGTGTCACGGCCGGTGGTAAATAAAGATCTGTCATTGCAGGAAAGTGTTGAATCAGCTCTCGTGGCAGCGGCTCAGCAGCAGCCCTCTGTGGTGACTCGCGGCGTGCATTTGTCACAGTCGCTGACAGTAACAGCGGTAGTTGGCTCGCCTCCACGGCGATCGGAGGAGGAGGAGGAGGAGGAGGAGGAGGAGGAGGAAGGGGGGAGCTTCTTGTCTGTTTGCATAGAGCCTTGTCGTCTCCGCAGGTAGAAGCAGACAGAAAACATTTGACCTGAGTGTCCTGGTTAGCCATGCAGGAAGCAGATGATGATACAAGGAGGCAGGAGCTCCTTTGCACTTGCAGGGCTGCTTGTCTGCCTTGTAAACCACTTTATTCTAGACCTTTTGTGATTGAGAATATAGTCTAGAAAATGCACTTCATGCTTTGACTAAAGGGCCTCAAATCTCCACTGATCCAATAGCATACGTACACTTTTACACTGGTGGGAAATATCTGGTTACACATTGAATTTGAGCAGGATTGAACTTTAAACAGGTTTTCTTTTTTACCTGAACTCTACTCAAAGCTACCACACTCCATTGACAGAATCGCAGTTTGCTTGTGTAAATGTGGGACTTTAATGCTTTGAATAGTTTGTTCAGATCCAACCTGTTAAAACACCAGCGAAGGTACAATTTGTGTTTTTGCTGATGGAGTCTGGTGGCTTTGAACCGAGCGATGCAGCGGCCGTCTGTCTCTGTAGGGATGTTTAGACTAAACTATTTTTTAAAACTACAGCCCCCAAAATATGTAAAACTAGACAGATTACCCTTTAATTTCTCCTTAAGTCACGTCTTTAGGCGTGTTTCTCTGTTGCTGACCTGTGTGTTCACTCAGAGAACACAGGACGATGCAGCTTCCTTGCACTTGCTTTCTTCTCGTCAGCCTTTTTAGCCTTTTTAACTTGTTTTTCATCCTCATCTTCATCCCTCCCCTCTTTCTCCCACCTCTCCGCTGCCCCTTTTGTTTTCCCATCTCATCACCTCTGGATGACAGTATCATCTATTACTCTCTCCCCGCTCGCATTCACACTCTCTCAAGGACCCTGCTGAGTGTACAGTGGCCGTGATGGCCCCCTAATCAATTAGAGCCCCGGAGTTTGTGTTTGTGAACAGAATGTTCTGCATTAGTTTAACATCAGAGATACGGTTAACACTATTCTTACATTTCTTACATGCTGGTATTTTGATTTGTGGCAGCTTATATAAGAATCTGTGTCACTACATTATAGTGTACTAACTCAGAAAGACTGATGAGGAGCGTTGCTCTCATTTTACAGGTGTGATTCTTGAGCATCTCATTTTATTTAAATCAAAGCTGTAAAGAAGTGTTCATGTTGGGTTACATTCTTATTAAATTGAGTTTAAAGGAGACATATTCTGCTCTTTTTCAGGCTCATATTTTTATCTTGGGTTACTACTAGAATATGTTAAAATGCTTTAGTGCTCGATCAGTTTTCTCACACAGTTTGTTTGCTCCTGTCTCTTTAAGACTGTACAGAGTCTCCTCTGATTGGCCGACTCACACACACCTGAGCCAGCACCACTAACAACAGAACAGCCGTGCTAAATCAGTTGTTAGCCGCTAGGGGTAAATTATATGTGACGTGGTGATGTCACAAAGTCACAGTATTACTGATGAGGTGTTTCAGGCGCAGTGTTTTCTGTGGGACAGAGGAGCTTCTGTTGCACCTACTTAACTTTCAATATCTTTTTTCATGACAAACACTGAAGGAGAGGGGAAAAAAGCGTAATATGTCTCCTTTAACATGTTTATATACTTGACCTTGTATTATATAAAAGCTTCCATCATCAACACGTTGAAAGCTTCGTCTGAGTCTCCCGCTGCTGCTTCATTCTCACTTAAGGACAATCTGTTTACAACAGACACTGGCTCTGCACTGTATATTGTAACATGGACTTTAGGTGAAAATAGTTAAAGTATCGGCTTCCAGTTTTACTTTCACCTTGTTTCTGTACACACAATTATCCCACAGTGAACTAACACGAATACATCCTGCTGTGTCAATATGCAAGAGTATATTTTAAGTAGCGGTAGATTATTTCTCTCTGTGTTGGCCAAAGAAACTGGAGTAAAGAGTTCATATTTTGCACTGTTCTGTAAGTACTCTGTGAAAGGTCATGTAGTATATCCTTGTAAACTGTGACACTTTCCTCCCAGTTGGTTCTGTATGATTTTCTGATGTAGATAATGAACTATGAACTGTCTGAAGTGACATCCGTGCTTGAGCTGCTCACAGAAAGGACTTTTTTTAAATTGTCTCTCATGTGTTATTTATTTGAGTTCAATTAAATTTCCACGTGCTTTTGTGCAGATAAAAAAACAAACACTTTTCATTATGTTCAGCTTGGGAAAGAGAGTAGTCAGTGTCAACAGCCCTGAGGGAAAGTCAGGAAATTAGATGCAAAACATGTTCACACCAAATCCTATCCTCAAGACGCCGCAATAATCAGCCCGTTTTTAGCTCGTGGCGAGCGGCAAGGCCGCTGTCCTCCACCGGGGAGCTGACCCCGCGTGATCCCACACTCATTTACATATGACTCTGACAGAGCAAAGGTATAACATAAGCTTAAGGGTGTGATAAAGTGGCCATTTTTCAGAGCAGCGATCAAGACAGTAACTTAGCAACAGCATCTTTATTTAGAGCCTTTAATGTCCTAGCGTGGGTTCGGCTGTGCCAGATCCCATCGGGGTGAGCGAGTGTGATGAGAGCGCGGTGGCTCTGAGATCTGCAGCCGGTGCCACAGATAAATTAAAAAATGCAGTGCGTGAGGACGAGACATCAGAGAGCGTTTTCACGTCTTTAGTGAACAGTGCTTTGATTCCCTTTATTAAAACGGGCTAAATGGCTTCCACGTTGTCCCTCCTGGATTAGTTTAAAGGATAAGCTCACCCAAAAAGTGAAAATTCAGTTGTTATCTACCTCACCAACATGCCGATGGAAAGATGAGGGAAGTTTTTGTAGTCCACAAAACATTTTCTGGAGCTTCACAGCAAAACTGCATCCAAGCATTCTTCTAAACAACTGAAGTAGATGGGAAACATAAAAAAAAAACATTATATTGGTCACTACAGTAGCTCAGAGGTTGTGTCCTCGCTGCGACCTGTGGTCCTTTGCTGCATGTCATTCCTGCTTTTCTCTGACCCCGTGTCATCTTTCAAGCTGTCCTATCGAATAAAGCCATGAAAGGCCAAAAAAAAGAAATACTTAAAAAAATAAAGGAAGGATGTAAATAATATCTTTAAGATTCAGATGGAAACTGCTTGCTGTAAAGTTCCAGAAATGTTTTGTGGACTTCACCTGGTGAGTAGATTATGACTGAAATTATTTTGGGGTGAACTGCTCTTTTAATTTCACCTAAATTAGTTGAGTTTACACATCATTTAAATGGCTCTTTTATTGGCTAATAGCTGATATGCATGCAGGAAAAATCTAAAGGAAGACTGCATCCACATTCTGTTAAAATATGCAACCCAAGTACATTCAAATGAGTGAAATGAGCCTCGGTGTCACGCTGCAGAGCTCATCATCATCCTCTGCAGTCATCTCACGCTCCTGTTCTACATACATTTTCACATTACGTCCAAACCATTTCCTGTGGCCAGAGTTATATATATGCCATCAATCAACAGAAACAAGCAATCTGTCCTGGGGGCATCTTTCACATTCACATTCATGCGAGTCTTCTTATTTGTATTCATCTGATGACTGCAGCACTTATGGGCGTACTTTTGTGGAGAAGAACACCGAGGTCATTTGTTGGGGGGGACAGAAGGATCAACTAACGCCTTTCGCGGTCAAAAATGATGAGTTCAGGGTGAGAAACTGCACAGAAAGAGGAGAGTAGTTTTCGCCAACATCCTCCTTGTTAAATATGAACAAATCACCCACTGGAGGAGTGTTAGTCAGAGGACGGCTCGGTGCTGAAGGTTAAGACTCGTCCCTCAAGCTACCACACAACCATCTGTCACATTCGCTCAAGATCATTTCAGGTTGTGCAGCGAGGAAGCATTCAAAACCTGTGTGCAACAGTGAAAACATGCACAGAACCTCTTGTCATACGAATAAAAAATGGTGTTATTTCTGTAAAGTTGAATCCGTCACACTTAACAATGCAGACAGCACCGCTGCAGTTCTGTCTTCCTCTGACAAGCTGCTCAAATACAACCGAGGAGAAAAATCTAAATTTAAACACGAATGCCAGCGTTTGCACAAAAAAAATATTTATTCCGTCTGCACTTATTCCTCGAATCTTCAAATAACCTCCAGATTAAAAACGGTTATCTGCTCTTTATTATGTCAGCTAACAAGCCTCCGGTGGGTTCATGTGAAGTCTATTCAAATGTGGCATTCAGAGATGGCATTGTGTGCACGTTTCTGCACAGCTGAAGAGGCTTCTCTGCTGACACTAGACAGAAGGGCATGGTCAAGCACATTCAGTCGATAACGGGGTCTTCTGCAGAATAATTCAACAAACGGGCTGGTTTAATTGCTGCAAAATAACCAAAAGCTTTATAGAAATATGATTTAATTTAGATTTCAGACACTTGAACAGATCAACAAAAGAGCATAGACTTGCAAGAAATCAAGCATTCTTGTTCTGGAAACATTCTCGGCCAGTCTTTATTTATTGTCCTGTTTCTGCGGTCTGATGGGGCCGATGGACGGCGGCCGGTTGGTGAACGGGTGCCACTGGCCCTGGATGCTCGGGCTGTCTGTGTGGAAGGGCTTACGGATGCGGATGATGTCCAGGCCGGACTGACTGGTCAGCTTGGTCAAGAGCTCTGAAATCTGCGGAGACGTTTTGTTCGTGATGATTTCTTCCCTCACGCTTCCGTTCACTGCAGGAAGGAAAAAGAGGAAATAACAAGTATGACTGACTCATGTACAGACTTTCTGACACAGCTGTCTGTTGTGAAGGTCAACATTGAACAGCTGATTCTGGGTGAGAGGGTTTAACTCAGTCAGTTGGTCCTCAGTGTCATTTCACTTCTACCTGAATAGAGGTCTCAGAAAATCCTGTGTCACACTGCCCCCTACAGTATCTGAGTGTAATAACATTCATAATCACACCGCTGCACATTGATTGCTTAAACTTGCCACATACTTCAACAAGAAAACTGATTTTCACCATGTGTCTGGCCTTTTAACTGTAGAGTTTAACTATCATTTTGAACAAGTAGCATTTTGATGTTTTAGATTGGCTGAAATATGTTTTTGATTGAACATTTTGCTTCAGAGGCATCAGTAAGAATGAAAACAGAAAGGATTTTCTCATTGCTTGTTGTTTTATAGTTTGTTTTAATGCACATAACACTGGATCACCCTGGTAAATAAAATAGTAATGAATATTGTAACTAGATACTTCACCAAACAGGCCATAAATTAATCTTAAATGGAACTCTTGACTTGCTAAATAATGCAATAAATATTTGGTGAGACGATGTTTACAAATCCCACAGTTAACATTGATACACTACAAAATATGTTAATACTTAACTATAAATTCTTGTGTAATTAACATGTAATTTGGTACTAATTATAAGAAAAACAGAGAGGGGAAAGCATGCACGACATAAATGGAGAATATAATAATAAATGGATCTGTACTTGGATTTAAAGGAATCTCTGGATTTGTTCCAGTGAAATTTGAGCATTTCTGCTAAAAAATTAACTAATAAAACTCTCTGAAATTTGTCCCTACTTCCCTGTAATACGGACATAATTACTTAGTTCTTTTCAGGAAACTTTCATCCAGTATTTTGGAAAATCCCTTTTTAATCCCTTTTTCTATTATCAGAATTTTGACAGACAGAACTGCAGAAAACTGATTGTTTATCTAACTCAAAATAAAATGCATATTTAACCCTAGTTTGTTATTTGTTAGAATTCACTTCTGCCTAATGGTATATGTGATAAAATGTACAAGACTGTTATCTGCCTCAGTGGTGATCCCCCATCATGAGTCAAGTCGTGAGCACTTACAGTATTCTGCAACTATTTTGGGAATCCTGGACGCCTGAGGAGACACATACACGACAGTCGATGGGTTCTTCTTGGCATAATCCACCACTCCCTCCTCGATGAACTCCCTGAAAACGATGAAACGATGATACTGTCACTCTGCTTTTTGAGTTTTTGGTAATTCAGGTTTTGTTGAGACAGGGTGGATCTGGTATCGATGGTCTGTGTTAATATGAAGAATATCGAATGGAGTCTTTCGTTGGACTAAAACTGATGATTACTAACATTACTGACAATGATGGAAGGTTCATTAAAGCATTATATTTTAACGTACTCTCACTTTACTTGAGTATTAGCATTTTTTTCCCACTTTGAATTCAAAATCCACACAATTTCACAGCACAAATACTGTACAAATTACTAAACTTTACTTACTATATCACTACATGTCAGATAAAAACTTTACCGATCAATATACAACACTGACGCTTAAAAATTGGTTACAAATTAGCCCAAAACTTGACAGTCAAATGGGCTGCAACTAACAACTGTAAATTAATCTGTTGATATCTGTTTAATTTAGATACTGATCTGTAAATAAAATAATAAAAATATCCATTACAGTTTCTCAAAATCAAAGGAAACACCTTCAACAATTATAATAAACAAAACAGCCACATGTCTTCACACTTCAGCTTGAAGCAAAACATTTCTGTTTCATAAAAAATAGCTTTATTCAATTAATTTTCTCCCAATCGGTTATAGAATAAATGTTGTTTCTGCACCAATAATTACACACTCACAGAGACTAGATAAACATAAGATGTAGTTTTGCTTTTAATTAGTACATTTAGCTAACAACACTAATGTGCTTTGACTGAGGTGAGTCACTTAAACCTTGTTATTAGTATTTTTATACACATGTTTCACCCAATTTTAGCAGTTTTAGCGTGTGGAAACCTGTTACCTTGTATAAATATCCACATCTCACCCACACAGCATCCATTCTACATACACCATTATTAATTTAAGCACACAGTCTTTGTTGTTTCGTGTGTTTTTACCTGACTCCCAACGAGCTCTGCGCCTTCTTGGAGAAGACGAGGGAGATCCGTTTGAGCTGACAGACGTACCGACCGACGCCGTTCTGAAGAACACTCTGCAGGAAGCGGCTCGCTGTCCCTCTGGAAGTCATCGTTCAACCGACAGGCAAGATGTTTATCTTATAATTCATATATCATTAAAACCGAGCGGCTAATTAAACAGCTAAACACGTAAAACAGCTGCAACGTTCATAGAGGACGAGCTGACGGGCATGTACACAGCGCGGTCCGTCGAAGATATGTTCCGGAGTGAAACATAGAGAGGACACGACGGTTTAAATAAATAAAATATCATAACAAGACTTCTTCTGGTGGTAATTATAATGTCGGATTTGTTTTTATTTTTGTCAAATCTACACTGAAAGATTTAAAATGTTTTTAAACTAAAACTAAAATGCAGCATAACCGTTTCTCGTTCGGTACCTTTCGACGTGTGTTTCACACGGACTTCTTTTGAAGACGCACCGAAAAGTGCGGGTTGCAGAAGAAGCATGGAGGAAAGTGAAGGCATGAAAGACAGCCAGTAAGCTTGAATTTGTCTGTTTTTTTCCTTTATTAAACGTAATATATTTCTAGTTTAGGATTCCAGACATATTCAGCTTAATTATCAATAATTGCCATCGTCTGTTTGATTAGGAAATAACGTGTTTCTGCCTCACTGTCTGTGACTACCGTTAGCATAGGTCAACCGAGACATGTCTTCGCTGCAAGCTGACTTGATGTTTCTGTCAATTTTCTGTCTTTCTTCATATCTGACTTAGTATTTTCACGTCTGTTGCAGGTTCAATGTCCTAACCTGATAACTCATGTGGAGGAGCTCGCTGTTGAAGGGCACCACCTGCCTCTTGCAGGTGGCAGCCCGGAGGCTTCCCCACAAAAGACACTTCTCACCCCTCTGTGTGAGACTTCTCACTCAGAGACTCCCTCATAAATCTCTGTGTGGCTCACAGCCTTTTGGCTTCCTGGCACACAGTTGGACCAGGGCTTATAAAAAGGATGCCAAGTCTAATATGGA
>CAEMYA010000113.1:1704741-1763768 GCA_903131615.1 Diplodus sargus
CTGACAGAACTGCAGAAAACTGATTGCTTATCTAACTCAAAATAAAATGCATATTTAACACTAGTTTGTTATTTGTTAGAATTCACTTCTGCCTAATGGTTTATGTGATAAAATGTACAAGACTGCGTTATCTGCCTCAGTGGTAATCCCCCATCAAATGCAAAGTCATGAGCACTTACAGTATTCTGCAACTATTTTGGGAATCCTGGACGCCTGAGGAGACACATACACGACGGTCGAAGGGTTCTTCTTGGCATAATCCACCACTCCCTCCTCGATGAACTCCCTGAAAAAGATGAAAAGATGATACTGAAGTCACTCTGTTTTTTGAGTTTTTGGTAATTCAGGTTTTGTTGGACTAAAACTGATGATTATTAACATTACTGACTGATGGAAGGTTTATTAAAGCACTATACTTGCGTACTCGCACTTTACTTGAATATTAGCATTTTTACCACTTTAAATTCAAAATCCACAGAATTTCAGAGCATAAATTACTAAACTACACTTACTATACTAATTGCTTGTCAGATAAAAAAAACTTTACCTGGTCACTACATAATGTTAAAGATTAAAAAGTGGTTACAAATAACACCAAACCATGATGAGTACCAACATTAAAATGCTGTGTACTTATTTGTGCATTGGTGATAACAGTCAAATGGGCTGCAACTAACAGCCGTAAATTAATCTGTTGATATCTATTTAATTTAGATATTGATCTGTAAATAAAATGAAATAAAAATATCCATTACAGTTTCTCAAAATCAAAGGTAACACCTTCAATAATTAAATAAACAAAAAAAGTCACATGTCTTCACACTTCAGCTTGAAGCAAAACATTTGTTTCATAAAAAAATGGCTTTAAACAATTATTCAATTATCTAATAAACTACTAATTAACATAAGATGTAGTTTTGCTTTTAATTAGTACATTTAGCTAACAACACTAATGTGCTTTGACTGAGGTGAGTCACTTAAACCTTGTTATTAGTATTTTTATATACATGTTTCACCTAATTTTAGCAATTTCAGCATGTGGAAACCTGTTACCTTGTATAAATATCCACACCTCACCCACACAGCATCCATTCTACATACACTATCATTAACTTAAGCACACAGTTTTAGTTTTTTCGTGTGTTTTTACCTGACTCCCAACGAGCTCTGCGCCTTCTTGGAGAAGACGAGGGAGATCCGTTTGAGCTGACAGACGTACCGACCGACGCCGTTCTGAAGAACGCTCTGCAGGAAGCGGCTCGCTGTCCCTCTGGAAGTCATCGTTCAACCGACAGGCAAGAGTTTTATCTTATAACTCATATATCATTAAAACCGAGCGGCTAATCAAACAGCTAAACACGTAAAACAGCTGCAACATTCATAGAGGACGAGCTGACGGGCATGTACACAGCGCGGTCCGTCGAAGATATGTTCCGGAGTGAAACATAGAGAGAACACGACGGCTTAAATAAATAAAATATCATAACAAGACTTCTTCTGGTGGTAATTATAATGCCGGATTTGGTTTTGGTTTTGTCAAATGTACACTGAAAGATTTAAAATGTTTTTAAACTAAAACTAAAATGTAGCATAACCGTTTCTCGTTCGGTACCTTTCGACGTGTGTTTCACACGGACTTGTTTTGAAGACGCACTGAAAAGTGCGGGTTGCAGAAGAAGCATGGAGGAAAGTGAAGGCATGAAAGACAGCCAGTAAGCTTTAATTTGTCTGTTTTTTCCCCTTTATTAAATGTAATATATTTCTAGTTTAGGATTCCACACATATTCAGCTTAATTATCAATAATTGTCAACGTCTGTTTGATTAAGGAATAACGTGTTTCTGCCTCACTGTCTGTGACTACCGTTAGCATAGGTCAACCGAGACATGTCTTCGCTGCAAGCTAACTTGATGTTTCTGTCAATTTTCTGTCTTTCTTCATATCTGACTTAATATTTTCATGTCTGTTGCAGGTTCAATGTCCTAACCTGATAACTCATGTGGAGGAGCTCGCTGTTGAAGGGCACCACCTGCCTCTTGCAGGTGGCAGCCCGGAGGCTTCCCCACAAAAGACACTTCTCACCCCTCTGTGTGAGACTTCTCACTCAGAGACTCCCTCATAAATCTCTGTGTGGTTCACAGCCTTTTTGCAGAGACAGCTTCCTGACAAACAGTTGGACCAGGGCTTATAAAAAGGATGCCAAGTCTAATATGGAGTTTCCTACGAGCCCCATCACAGTCACAGATATAAAACAGTACCTGCGCTCCAAAGACATTCCCTTCCACGATGGCTACAGCTGCCTCCACATCCAGAGCATCTTTGTCAGTGCACCCGACAGGAAGGACAGCTTCTCCTTGTTCATCGACAAAACCACCGGACAGTTTCTGTGCAAGGACACGCTGGTGGAAGGGAGCTGGGAGGATCTGCAGGACTGCCTGGAGGTGATGCAGAAGGAGGAGCAGGATTTCCTCAGCCCTGATGTGCTGTTGGGATATCCAGAGAGTGTGGAGGAGCAGGACGAGAGGGAGAGGGAGCTGAGGGAGGTGCAGAGGATCTGGTCCAGCTCTGTGCCCTTCGCTGACCTACATGAGGACGAGGCTCAGCTGATCAAAACCATGTTCCAGGTATTGTTTAGCGGGAGTTAGTGAGAGATGTGCTGGTGTTTTTATAAAGGACCATGAATGATTGCATGTGTTTTGATTATCCTGGTATTCTTTTCCTTATATATATCAATAATCAAAAGAGCAACACCATCATATCTACATCACTAAACAAGGGAGAAAAACACATTTACCTCGAAGTATGTTAAAGTTAATCGATGTTTTCTTTCAGATCACAAAGATCTCTAATGCAACCCTCAAGAAGTTTGGCGTGAGGGTCTTCAAGCCTACCAAGAGTCTTGTTTTCCCCTGGTTCGGTGGACCCGACTCCTCCCTAAAGGGCGTGAAGCTTCTCTCCGCCCAACACAGCACAGACACTGAGAAGGTTACTTATAATGAAGCTACAGTACCAAGGAGTAATTCTTACAACAATTTGTTTGGCCTCCCTCTGGTGGGCCGCATGGACTCGGAGGTGGTGCTGACCGGACAGGAGCTGGACACTCTGGCTGTGAGCCAGGCCACAGGACTCCCCAGCGTTGCTCTTCCACGTGGAGTCAGCTGCCTCCCACCGATCCTGCTGCCTTATCTGGAGCAGTTCAAGCGCGTGACGCTGTGGCTGGGAGACGACATTCGCTCCTGGGAGGCGTCAAAGATCTTTTCGAGGAAGCTGGGTCTGAGGCGCTGCTCGCTGGTGCGACCCGGGGAGTACCGGCCCTGTCCGGTGGAGGCGCTGGCCCAGGGAAAGAACTTCAGCCAAATCATTAAATCCTCAATCCCAGCCGCCCACAAGTCCATAGTGTCCTTCAAGCAGCTGAGAGAGGACGTGTACGGGGAGCTGTTGAACACAGACCAGGTGGCCGGAGTGAAGTGGACCAGGTTTCTGGAGCTCAACAAGATCCTGAAGGGACACCGCAAAGGGGAGCTGACTGTGTTCACAGGTATAAAGAAACATGATATGTAAAGGGTCGAACAGTTCACATAAAACACCTATATTTTATCTTAATGTGTATGTTTCTTTGTTTCACAGGTCCTACAGGCAGTGGAAAGACCACCTTCATCAGTGAGTTCGCCCTGGACCTTTGCATGCAGGGCGTCAACACACTATGGGGCAGCTTTGAGATCAACAACGTGCGTCTGGCTAAGATCATGCTCACTCAGTTCGCCATGCAGCGGCTGGAGGAAAACCTGGAGCAGTACGACTTCTGGGCAGACAAGTTTGAAGAGCTGCCGCTCTACTTCATGACGTTTCACGGGCAGCAGAACATCAAGTAAGTCTTCTCTCAGAATTCTAGCCAGATTAATCTTTTTTCACATAGATACAAACCTCGGCTGGGATAATGCTATTGTTAATATTCAATGGATTTCAAGAATAAAGCATCAAGTAATTCCACTGGGTAACTTCAACAGTGGCTATAAGACTGATATAAAAGCAGCATAATTATATGAAGCATTTTGTTCTGTCTCTTTTCACAGGGCAGTGCTGGACACGATGCAACATGCAGTTTACATGTATGACATCAACCATGTCATCATTGACAACCTGCAGTTCATGATGGGGCAGGAAAACCTCTCAGTCGACAAGTGAGTAAGATTTATCACAAATATGAGGATAAACAATAAAGCGGAGTGCTACTTCTATGCTAGGTTATCATTGTAGCCTGAGTCTAAGTATTTGTGTTTTTTATGAAATGAAATGAGTATCAATTTATCACGAGTGATACTTTTTAAAGTGCATTTTCCCACGTTAAATATGGAACTAAATGATGTCCAGGTTTGCGGTCCAGGACCACATCATCGGAGCGTTCAGGAAGTTTGCCACCAACAGCAGCTGCCACGTCACTCTGATCATTCACCCCAGGAAAGAGGAGGACGACCGAGAACTGCAAATAGCCTCCATCTTTGGTTCAGCAAAGGTGAGAGGAAGGGACGTTTTAAAAATAACTAAACTGCAGCAAACTGTATTGTTTTCAGTCTGATTAACACGAAAGGGAAAAAGCAGACTTTTGCATTCATAGCATGTTTTAGTGGTAATCATTTAGTTCAGAAATATACTTGAATAAGATCACTGACAGAATTTTACTTGTGAATAGTTTTGATTTCAATCTAGGACACAAAACATGCAATTGTTATAATTTATCAAGTTGAAAACTGAAAATAAAATATAGGTTGTATAGATGAGATATATATATATATATATATATATATATATATATATATATATAGATGACACAAGAGAACAGTGAATTAAATGAGATAAGAGTCATTTTACTGTCTGTTTTTAATGTGCCGTTTTTTTCACTGACTTGACATAAATATGAAAACTCATTATATCCTGATACATCTGAACCTTTGACCCGTTCCAGGCCAGCCAAGAAGCCGACAACGTCCTCATCCTGCAGGAGAAGAAGCTGGTGACTTGTCCGGGTCGCAGGTCCCTGCAGGTGACAAAGAACCGCTTCGACGGAGACGTCGGCATCTTCCCGCTGGATTTCATCAAGTCATCGCTCACTTTCGCAACTCCGCTCAAGGGCAAACACAAGCTGAGGAAGGTCAACACCAAGCCGGAAAACGAGGAGGAAGAGGCGGCCAGCGCAGCGGTGAAGAAGGAGGAGGGGAAGAAGGAGAAGGCCGCTAAAACAACAAAGACTCCACGAGCTGTTAAGGATCCTGCAACTGGAAATGAAAGCAAGCAGAAGGAATCATGATGAATTTAATTCATAGGTATTATGGATCATTTTCTCTGTTTACTTTAGTTCAGTTTCACCACTTCCACAATTAATTGAAGGTTAGCAAGATCCAGATTTGTCATATAAAAGATAAAGTTAGACAGTTTTATGTCCCAACATAAAGTTCAACTAAGCTAATAATTAAAGGGTTACTTCGTATTTTTTTAACCAAGACCCTATTTACTACGGTTTTGTGTCTGAGAAGTTGAAATAACACTTTTTGAATTTGCTCCAATATGGAGCAAGAAACGCTGCAGCCGTAAATCACAAAACCGGCTGCAGGAAACTGCACATTGTCAAAGTACGTCCACTTAAAGTGCTCAGAGTGTAATTTCTAAGTGTCTGACAACATTTTGGAAAGAATCCCTTGAGAGATAAATCTTTTTTTGATTGACCAGAAACGGCCGCGATGATGCTCTCGCCAAACCCACCAGAGTCCATTCACAGAATCAGTAGTTTTATATCTTAAAACACACTTCATTCAAACTCAGAAATAAAAATATCAGGAGAGGAGCAAGAGAGGAAAGCTGCAGAGTTTTTGCATCTGACGCGGTGAATGAAGTGTTTATTTCAGTTCAGTTGGTGATTGTTGTTGGAACAGTGGAAAAACAAACCAAGATGGATTTCATGAGTTACATAATTTAAATTTGAAAGTGTGTGTTTGCGTGCTCATAAAAACTACTGCTGATCTGGTGGCGTTGGCGAGCGTCTGTTTCCGGTTAAACAGAACGGATCTTACTTCTCACACGGGTTCCATCTCTGCAGGAATCCTTTCCATAAAGCTGTCGTACATTTGAACCTGTCAGTGGGAAAAACTAGCGCTTAAAGTAAACACATTTTGAGGATGCCCAGTTTCCTGCAGGGATTACATGGCAGCCTGTTTTTTCGTGGCTCTCGCTCAACGCTGGAGCAATTTCAAAGACTGTTGTCCTCATTAGTCATTTAGACTCAGCACGATGGTGAAACAGCATCCAGGTTGAAAAAAATACCAGTTACCCTTTAAGTACATTTGAACGAAAACAACTGAATATAATGTATATTATAGAATATATGAAATAACAGCTGATTGTAATTCATAATGAAACATATTGTTAATAATCCAAGATAAATTGAGATTACTAAAGATTTCTTTCTTTATGGAACTAAGTGGAGATGTTGAAATAATGACTGTGATGGTAAAGTGTCGGCACATTTTAAGTCTGTACAGTTCAAGTTCTCCGTTAAAACACTGCTCTTCTCTTTCAAAGAAAATACTGTGACACCAAGAAGTTCTGTTCATGGTAACGTACAGGATGACTCGTGCACTTGCGCATCAACATAATGTGCTCTCTACTGACTTTTTGTACACTGATGAGTTATCAAATGAGCTACTTTTTAAAAAATAAAATGCCTGTGATGCAGCTCTTTGTCTGTGTTTTCATATGTGGTCAGCAGGGGGCAGTGTGAGCTTTACAGATGACACGTCACTGCAGAGAGAAGCTGAGGAGGATAATTGTTGAATAATGAGTTCACTGCTCTTTTCACAGCTGCCAGAACGTGTGTGTTTTATTAAGCTTCGTTTTAAGGCTTCAGTTGTGAGTATTTTAATATTTCTGAGGCATTCTGCTCAAGATGTTGCGACACAATCATGCGCACTAGCAAGAAAATGGTTAATTATGGCACCGTTGATTAACGCTGCTCCTCCTGTCTGACTGCTTTTCACATAAATCCTCCTTTTGCCCTTCGGCTGTGAGTGCTGCCACCTTTAAACGCTCATAAATAAATAGTGTCAGCTTACACATTATGTTAATAAGGTGATGCTTTCAGACTGACCCTTCTCCAGTGTCACAGTACACACTCCATTATTTAGACAGAGCGACTTTAAATAAATGCAAATGTGTTTCAAAACATCTTCATATGAATATTTCATGGGTCAAGTCCGCCGTCCGGCCCTGCCTGCTCCTGGTGTGGGGTTACATGTAGAATCAGCAGCTTTCAGAGGTGAGAAGCGTCCGCATTGTGCTGCGCTGTCGGGTCAGCTGCTGCAGGATGAACTGATGGCTCAAGTGTCGTATATCATCTCGGCCACAGCGAAGCCAAATACATTTCAGATTTATGATGCTGTTTCAAAGCGAACAGTTCAGTGTGTGGGAATGTGAAAGCGCCTGTGTTTGATATCAGGGCCTTTGAGGAATTTGGCATCCACACGAGGAGTCACACTCATTAAAAAAATGAAGGATCTTTGCAATCATTAAGATTCTTTACTCGCCAGAAAACAAGCCGGCAGCAAGATGTGTTACATTAAGCAAAGATAAGTGGCATGCACACCTGTATTGTATTCTTCTGTTTAAAGGTCCAGTATGTTGGATTCAGGGGCCTCTTCAGAATTATGTTTTCATTAGTACATAATCTCCTTAAACACAGAATCGTTGTGTATGTTTCAGTTGCACATGAAGCCAAAAACGTTCAGCTTCCTGGGTGTTAAATTACCCGAATCTTCCGCATGGCTCCCGTTTATCATGAGGCACGTGAGAGACGTCCGCCGGTCGAGCGGTGACCGTCCGGTTCAGCCTTCCGCTAACTTAAATGGCAGAAAAGCAGTTTAATGGTTTAATGGCTCTTTGAGACTTTTCCAAATGTTACTGGACTGGCTGGAGCAAATTCTGGTGGTGAAACGAGTCATTTAACATTAAATTGTTGGGGTTACACCGCAAAAAGCTTTTCGCAACTGTGTTCACATGCGCGGCGGCAGCAGACTTTGATGTGTAGAACTGCCGGAATTCCCCTTTAATACAGTTATTTGCCTCTGTTTAGAGTTCACATACTCTGGGGCCTCTCTGTCTACCTCTGAGATCTCTGCTGGCTCCGTCTCTGACAGACCAGTCCGGAGAAAGCTCCTGGCACCGGACTCACTTTACACATGGTATGTGGACCCCTGAGCTCCTCGGATAACTGAAACTGTAAAATATTGTTGTAAGCTGTGGGAACAATTCCTGTGTATGTTTGATGAACGCAAATCAGTGGAGATAAGATGGCAGGAGGGAGACGGCTCCTGGACAGATGTGATGAGCTCCAGGTTTTTTTTGTTTCGTCCTCCGTGCTCTCATTTCATCTTCTCTTCTTTCACCGCTTAATGTTTTCCTGTGAATGTTCTACCGCTGTGAAAGTACACATTGCTTTCCGTAATGACTCCAGGCTGTGTGCTGGATGGGTCCGGGTGTCCTCTTGACTGTGTGGGTGTGGGATACGGCTGCTGAGGCCTCTGAATGGGGCTCTTTGTGTGTTTTGAGGTATTGCTGCGCCCAGATGATGGCGGCCCTGTCGTCTGCCAGCTCTTCCAAGGAGGGGAAAACACACAAAAACTGGAAGGAGTGAGACACAAATGCATGCAAAAAAAATATACTTACACTCGCATTACTGAGCTTTACTCAAGTAAGCTTTCAAAGATAACAGCTCGAGTTTGTTTGCACAGAGAAAACAGGTGGTGGAAAGTATATCACAAGGTTGAAATACTGACATTGCTGTGTATATCGGAGCGCAGCGCTGTTCGCCTGATTGTTGTCTTTTTTGTTTTGAACGGCCTTTGCTGATCAGAGCTTTTGCATGCCTATTCAAATAGCTGCCATCTGGAGGGGGGAGGAGATGAAACAACTTTGAGTTACGCAGCTCTTAATCGTGATGGAAACAAATTGTGCAGAGACCAAACGAATTCCGCTTCATTAAAACGATACGGGATGTGAGAGGATGGGAATCGAATGAGGCTAAGAAAAGATGTTTCAGCTGCAGATAAGCCCTCCTCTTGACCTAAAATCCACCAAAAACATCACGATCGAATGGCATAATCAAGAGTATTAGTAATACTTCTTCTCCACGAACGAGAAAAACAATCCAAGCTTTATGATAAAGTCAGCGAGAAATGAACTCAAAGGCCTCAGCTGCTCCCAGGGCTGCTGATGATGGGACGCACGGATACATGACATGCATGCGTAGCTCTCCGCCCCATTAGCCGCCCGTCATTAAGCCAACTATTTGACCAAGTCTGGAGGTAATTTCAGGACCTTCAATCAGAGTTAATCAGCCGGGGGCTCTGGCACTGCGCTGACTTTAGCCAGCGTCCAAGACGGGATCATATGAAGTATTTTCAGCTGATCTTGATTGTGATTGTGCGTTTCCTCTTGGACATGATGACAAGACAGATTAGAGATGATAATTTAATGCGAGGACAGTTCATCCCTTTACAGTATTTTGGGGGAAATCAGCAAAAAGGAAGCTGCAGTGAAAAGCATCTTTATTCACGTTTAAGCTTAAGAATAGTTTGACATTTTGGGAAATCGCATGTGTGCTGTCTTGCCAAGAATAAGAAGAGAAGATTGATGCCCCTCTTCAGATTGTATGCTAAGTATGAAGCTACAGCTTAGCTTAGCTTGAAGACTGGAAACAAGGAGAACTGTTAGCTACTAGCAAAACATCAGCACCTCTAAAGCTCACCAGTTACATAAGATGAGATTTTGAATCATGTTTGTGTTCAATTCGTTATTACAAATCCAATATTTCAAGAATGTTTCTTGAGTATTTGTGGATTACATCACTCTTAGTGAGTATTCACAGCAGCAGGTCAGAAGATGTGAGGATCAGATGAATCAAGCTTTGGCCTCACAGTTTTGGTCTTTTCTTGGGATTTTGCTGGCGATGAGAAAAATGTAGAATAACATTAGTTTTAAGGTTCATCTAATGAGCTGAAACATGAGCCTCCCCCTGGTCCGGGAGCACAGGGGGGGGAGGATGTGCACATGGTTATTAATATACACAGAGGCAGGCATACTGTTGGCTAATGTGGGTCAAACGTGCAGAGTGCACGTGAGTAAGCGAGGCAGAGTAACACCCTCCCCTTGCTCGGCTGATGTCCGAGGGATGTTGGGCATCTTGAATCAACTTTGAGTCCGATTGTCCGCCAGTCTCCCTGCAAGCGACGTCTGTCCTCAGCTCGCTCCGGCTGCAAATGCACTCAGAAAACAACCATTCCTGCTGTTGTGATGGTTGGTAGAAATGCTGGGACCTAGTTTGCCACTTTGAAGGATAAGAATTGTTACGGGACTTGTTTCCAAAGATGAAGCTGTAATGTGGCAGACACAGTGTACTGATGAACTTGCTCCACATACTCACTGTACCCCTGCGTGCTCTCAATGTTCTCCCAGCATGTTCTGTCACACTTTCTATTTTAATGTCAGTCTGGGTCAAATCGTGTTCTCACTCTCTCTTTAAGCGGCCAAATTTGGGGAGGTTTATCGAGACAGAATCTGGAGACCGAGTGCCAGAGTGTTTAGATGAGTTTCGAAAATGCGTATAAATCTGCATGAATTACAGGTGAGAGCGACGCCTGACACTTAGCGGTTCACCTGTTCACCCCACTGAACAGGTTAATCCAAGAAGTCAAACAAAGCCCAGAGTTTGCTCAGATGTTCAAACCTTCCATTTTATTAGCATTTCTCCAGAGCTTCCAATCATACCAGTGGCTATCTGTACGTTGTTTATTGAAGAATAAGATATTGGATATGGATATTTGTCATTTAAATATTTCTTGTTTCGCTCCCGTCTCCTTAAGTTAGATGAGAAGATGATAACAATCACATTTATACACTGAATTTAAAGCAACAGCTGGCAGTCATTCGCTTAGTTTAGCTTAGCATAAAGACTGGAAGCAGGGGGAACAGCTAGCGTAGCACTAGGAAGCCAAGAAGCAGCTGTTGTTTTATGCAAGTATGGAGCATAAACTGATGCCACACACTTCAGTATTGATAAGTTAATTTGCAATGCCTGTGCCAACTCATTGACACATCTCAACAGGTGATGATATGTCATGATGAGTTATATTTCTGAGTGATGTTGCGCATTGAAAGAACTTCATTGAAATCTATTTTGTCTTTTGTTTCTGCCCCTGAACAAACCAGTGCATGTGTGACTCAAGGTATAATTCAGTGGCTCTGAACTGTTAAGACCTTTTGTGAGTCACAGAGAAGTGCAGCAGAGTGTTTCTGAATGGATCCCTCTGAGAGTACCTGCAGTGCTTTACCTCTCTGTGGGTGGCAGTCAGAGCGGTTCACCTGCAAACATCTGAAAGGTCACCCAGCACGAGGCGCTTTTTGGGGCGCACTCATTGAACGGTAGTCTGATCGCACCAGTTCCAGCTGCCATCACTTCCCCGGTTAACTTAGCGCTGCTGATCCTCCTCAGTCGCCAAAGTTATGCCGAGGACACCCCGTGCTCGTGTCTCAAACGCTGAACTGTCATGTAGCATTAGCAACGGGCCTTTAGCTGACCATCCACCCTCAGTGACAGAGCCGTACTGTAAACACCTGCCGTCTCAGTGAGCTCGACTGGCCGTGTTCTGCCTTCTGATCACGACAGGGAAAGCTTCTGAGAGTCACCAGCGTGCCCGGGGCTTATGTAACACCGGGATCTGGCCAAAGAGAGCGCTGAGGGGCTTAATCTATCCTGGCACCACGGGTGTGGAGGCTGCTCAAGAGCCCTGAGGGGACTGGAGAGGGTGCGCCGTCTTACTCTGCAGCTCCGGCCTTTCAGGATGCTGGAAAAACCATAAAGGTTGAAGGAGGGGGGTGCAGGTGGGGTGACAAAAAGAGCATAATTGCAGTGGTGGGTTTGTGGTCAGTGAGTGAGAGGGAATGGTCGATGGGGCTTTGAGGAGCAGCCATCTCTGTTTTTAATGAGTCGAGGGCCTCATTCCTCTTCACCAAGTGGTCAGAATTAGCTTCCCTACACCGGGGATAAGTGAGGCTCCTGGCAGGGCTCCAGCACCTCACACCAGCACCAGCCTCTCTATTAATGCACTCCGAGAGCTGAGAGAGACAGAGAAAAGGAGATGGAGACAGCTTTGCCCAGCCAACCAGGCATACTCCTCAGCCCGGCCAAAGAAAATGCCCATTCAATCTCAAATTAGCCGTCTGCATGGACACCTTCAAAGGAGGCCCCTCTCCGCCTAATCTTCTCCGACTGTGTGCACACACTGACCGTCTGCTCCATGAAAGCCGGAGTGCAGAAAACCAGAGCCAGTGCAGCAGTTAATTGACGCATTATCAGCATAAGCATGGTCAGTTAAGCTGATTATCTAACAGTGCAGCATCCGCCATCGAGATACTGAATGTTATCGTTTCAGGACCGTTTTCTGTCAGTTTTGGCCAAACAAACAAAAGTGGATGCAGAAGAGTTTTGGCGATCCATTGAATCCGCGGGAAATAAGTGCATATTTTAATTAAGCCCCTCAATTTAAGAAGGACTGTGTTTGACAATAGGAATCAAACTGAGTGCACTGTTTAATAAATGACAAAGCAATTCCCTTGGCACGGTGATGCCCAGATTAGATGGCTGAGGGAGTCTTTGGCACCTCGCAGCTCCGGCCGATAGCGACAAAAGAAGCTGAATTCCTGCAGAACATAAACATGCAGAGCCAACATGGAGCCGCGCCAAAAATGTTAATATTCATATCGAGTGACATGTTTGGACTGTAAAATTGAGGCAACTCTGACTGAACCTGCAGAGATTCATCACATGTTGCTCATGCGGCGATTACTAAAGAAAATAAGGGACACATGTGCCGACCGTTACTGATTTCTTTGTTATTACAAGACATATGGAAATATGATTCATAATCTGCTTTTCTTGATTAAGTGAAGCATTAAAACCATATGCTCCATTCATCTAATGGACAAAGTCTGTAATGTGAGTAACGTTATAACAATACTGACTCTGCAGCCTCCACAGAAATACGGTTTATAGCTGCTAATAATTTTAGGTCTCCCGCCACGTTTCAGAGGATTAGTTTGTTAGCTTTGCCGAGCTTTGTTCTTTTAAAGTATGCAATAAAAGAACAATGCATCTCAAGAAGAAGAAAGCATGATAAATTGCCCTCTAGGGTCTGGTTAGGTTTAGATTTCAAACTACTTTTCCATAAAGCTGGAAAATATTCAAATGTCTAACAAAGAATATCTAGTTTTGTTGATGCTAACATGGCTGAAGAACGTCCTGACATCTTGTCAACAATATCCAGCTTTGTTGCCACTAATACAGCCAGAAAACCTCCCGACATCAACAAGAATATTCAGTTTTATTTCCACGAACACGTCGTTGGAAAATGTCCAACACGCTGTCCGAAATATCTGGTTTCGTTGCCACTAACATAACTTCTCTCTCGTTAAAACTATGTAATTATTTCGTACTTACACGTGTTGAAACGCCGTCTTGAACAGTGGTGTCTCGCTTTAAGTGTCTGTACCTGACTGAACCTCATCTGTAGCGTTGTCAGAAGACACCGACAGCAGATCTCATCCTGACGATAATGGCGTCAAAAGCTTTTAGGTGTCATTACAGACGGATGTACAAACTGCATAATTTGTCATTTCATTTGGAGGTCACCTTTGCAACGATTACACAAACTGTCTTGCTGTAAACATCCATCACAGTTTTACAGGCCAACTGGCTGAACTGTTGGCTTGTTTACAACCTCTCTGTTCATCAGACCGTTTGGAATTTGTTCCGTCTACATTGTTGTGTTCTCTGATCTCAGTAATTAACCGTGTGGGTTCAGTGTTATCACAACTGATAGGAATGACAGCTGAGATGCTATAAATACGAGACCTGTGTTGTAACACACCAGAATTGTCCTTTTAAAGTATTCATGCGTATTCGCAGCACGTGTTGCTGTTTGGTGTGTTGCTCAACCACGTGTCTGTTTCTGATTTGATAACACGTTCACCTCAGCTTGTGTTAATAATCTGCTGTTGTTCGTATTGTAACAAGTTGTACTACTGACTCACTCGCCGTGCTCGCAGGCAGGTCAGAGAGCATGAAGCGCATGATGTATGGTTTTGTTTGTTCCTCCTCTGGGCTCCCAGCGCTGTGAGAGCAGCGGATCAAGGAAAAAACAGGCCGGGTGTTTGGGTTCAGGTATCAGCAGGTCATTCCCCCTCGTTCCCTCACTCGCTATTCACGCATCTTGTTTTGGTTACACTTCTTACTTTCAGCTGGAATCTCTCAGGTTTACTGTTGGAGAATTTGGGTGAGAGTGTTTGCTAATGTCGTTTTTCTAATGGCAAACACATAAAGTAGAAGGAAGGGAAAGAAACATGTGAGGTCCATGCATTAAAGGTAAAGTTTACTCAAAAATCTGTTTGTCTCCATGCCGGTTGAAAGTCGAGGTGAAGTTTTGTAATCCATGAAATATTACTGGAGCTTCGCAGCAAAACGCTTTTGTAGCCTTCTCCTAAACGATGGAGGTAGATTTAAAAATGTAAAAAAAGAAACTCCAGAGATCCCAAATTGTTTTGAAAGATCTTATCTATATCCAATTTTTAGCTGTAGCTGCTAAGCTAAAAGCATTAGCATGCATGCTGTCTGAAGTGGATGCACGAGTCTGATTGTTCATCCAGGGTGTAATCAGATATCTTCTACTCAAAACGTGATCTTCTGTATGTTTTTTGAGGAGATAATGACTGAATTTTTCATTTTGGGGTGAGATGTTCCTTTAAAACATACAAGCCAGTGGAGAAAGTGACTGGACGTAGTGCAAATCAAATGCAAAGTGCACTAATGGGAGTATCAAGTGAGCACATGGATCCCATAATGGAGCACCGGGGGAAACCTTAAAAATGTATTTTCCTGGCGTCCTCTCTTGCCCTAATGCATCATAATGGAAAGTGCTGCAGTTTCACAGTCAGGAAATGGACTCTCCAACTGAGGAGATCTACGGGCCATTTCTGAGTGAAATGAGTTGCAGCGTCATTGACCAATTACTTTTCACCAATTATCTCCATCCGGCATGTTTATGAGTAAAATGAGCTCCACAGTGGGCGCAGAGGGGAAGGTCATTATCGGCCGATACAACATAATTGCAGATGGGCCGGCTGCTTTGGGCCACGATAGGCATCTTGGGCACGCATGCACGACCCGGCCCAGCCAGCCAGGAGCGGAGAGCACCGGGAACACGATGTCCCCACGGAGAGCAGACTCAGAGGTTTGATTTTTTGGGAGTCATTATCTACAGACACCCTGTATTCAACCCACACACAATTATCAATTACTTGACTAACAACTCTTCTCAAATTCTCCAGTGGTCAGATAACTGCAGGACAATTTTCCACCCTTCCCCATCAGGCCTGATTGCTGGAGCCCCACCAGCTTCACAGAGACGCCCAGTTCAGTAAATCCAATCTTTTTGAGTTTAGCTCAATGAAATGAAGGAAACTTTAAAGGCCTACAAACAAAGTCAATGAGCTGACCTGGAGTCTGTTTGTGGAGGTATTTGTGTCATGTTTATCCAACTTTGGCACAGCTCGTGTTCTCGGGACATGTTGCAGTGTTAAAGTTGTTTTTTTAAAAACATTTTTTTTAGCCATGCTAGCAGCACAGCTCAAGGGATGTCAGTGTTTTTTGAAATAACTGAATTTTATCAGCTACACACATTCATGGTCCCCAGAGGATACGTTGTATTAACTGCAGTGACCCACTGTGAGGCTTTCAGCTGTGTTTTTAAGCTGGGATGGATTGCCTTAAATGAAAAGTTCACCCCTAAATGAAACTTCAGTCATAGATTTTGTAGTCCACAAAAGATTTTATGGAGTAAAACAGCCTTGCAATGTTCACCTAAACAAGGTGTAGAAAGTAGATGAGGACTTATTTTATGTTCCAAGTCTCTGGAGGTCCAAAGAACCCACATTGATGTAGAAATACATCATTTTACACCCTTTTTTAAGACTAATTCCTCGCTGCAGGCTAGCTGCTAAGCTAAAAGCTTCAGCGTGAACCTCATCTGAAGTGGGTGCACAAGCTCTGCTGCTCATTAAGGCTGTATATAACATCTTTTTTTAATCAAATTTGGATTGATTATGGTGGACAAGCTGTATGAAGCCATTTTTATCTGACTTTTTAGTTGTTTGTGTTTTGAAGTCCCGGTCGTCTTTAAGCTAGTGCTTTGCTGTGTTAGCATTTAGCTAAAAGCACCACCTATATAAAGCCTCACTCTTCTAGACTCAATGTGATGTTTTTACAGTTTTTAAAGACCAGAAAGTTTTAATAACCATACTGGAATATGCTGTATAGTTTTTTTGTCAAATGAGACAGATTAATTATTAATTATACAATAGCAGGTATGTACTAGAAGTATGTGGCCTTATGGAGGGTCAGCCAGAGTTCAACTCTTTTAATTATTTAATTGAGTTTAATCATTACTATACTTCTTATCTCACTTACTTGCCTGGTGACATTTACCAGCTCAGATGAAAACACCCTCTGTGGGACTATGTATAGCCTCGTTTTACTCCTCTGGAGCACAAAGGCTTGTCAGAGAGGGTTGAGGTTAGTCAGGTATGACCTTGTTCTACATATTGAGAATACAGAGCGAAGAACTGGTTGCGCTGGAACAGGCTGGGAATCTAGGGTACTTTATCTTCATTACAGTCCTTTGTACTGTTGGCCTCGGTATGATTACGCCTTTACAACCCAACCACATCGGCTCAGCTTATACAGTCATTATTGGAGACTGATTAACTATGTTATTATGTCTAATGTCCATTATTTATGGTATAACTTTGTGGTGTGCTGAATACTTATGAGCTGGTATCACTGCCTCTTTCATATTCATATAATATATGTTATTAAATCAATAGTTTTCTGAGTGTTTTCATTGTGTTTTTTTGTTTATGTTTCTATTATTTAATTATAGACTCCAGAGGTCCAGAGAAGACCTTTGGCTTCAGGGCAGGTTGTGCATAAGTGTGCTACTACTACTGCTGTTTGTAGGCTAATAGTGTGTGTGTGTGTGTGTGTGTGACACAGAGAGAGAGAGAGAGAGAGAGAGAGAGAGAGAGAGAGAGAGAGAGAGAGAGAGAGAGCAGTTCAGGTGTGTCAAGGGTCTAACAAACACAGCAATACCGGAATCTAAAAGTTAGCCTTCAAATTAAAAGCAAGTACTTTTCCATGAAGGTTTTTTTTTTTTATTTGTACAAGGCAACTTTACATCCTTACACGTTCACTTGTATGTTTTGTCAATACATCTTTTTTATGTCGATAACATACACCTCTGTATAATCTACGCTTAATTGACAGATTATCTTCAGTTGTTGTGTTTACTGTCTTTGAGAAGTGTTGATTAAACTCGGTTTGTTCTACATTTTACTTGTTTATCTAACAATTTTCTCCCCTTGTTTATGTCAGAAAGAGTGGTATGAATACCAGGAACACCTCTTGATATTATGACCATTTCAGCTGTCCAGAATTTATTGGAAAAATGGTTGTCAGTCAGATATATTTACCACTGACCTCTATTACATTAAACGCAATGACTGGAATTTAACTGTTTAATTTAATTGTGAAAAATGCTCATCACAACTTCCCAGAGCCCAAAATTAATGTCTTCTCATTGCTTCTTTGGTCCAAGTAACAGTCCAAAACTAATAACTTTAAAAAAATGACAAATAAAAAAGCAATTCTTTACATAAAATAAGCAGGAACTAGAAAATGTTTGATCTTCTCTCCTTCCTTTTTTTTCTTCTTATCATTACTATTATCACTTAAAAGAAATAGATTAATCGATTAATCGTTGCAGCTCCAGTTAATCACCTCTGGATCATTAATGATATTCACACTTGGGTTTAACGAAAAGTAGGCTATCTTATTTTGAAAGCCACTCCCGGATGTAGCCGTTGCTGCTCCTGCTAGCTTCCCGCTGCTGTCTGAACACCAGCGGCGGCTCCTGTCGGACTCTCCGCACAACAACAAACGCGCTTTCCTCGGCAGGAAGAGAAGCGAAGAGAGAGACTGTGAAGACATTTAACATGTTTACTTGTCAGCGGACATCTTTGTAAAGTTACGAGTTTGTGGATAAGACGGTTTTAAAGGGACACAGAGCAACGGTCGTGTCCAGATTTTGTTAGCAGACTTTAAAGAAGACTGTGTTCACCACAACCGAGCGAGGTAAGTTTGTGTTTTTACTGGATATTTACTATAACTCACGTTAAATACAAATGTACAGAGTTAAATCCAAGTTGTGTCTGTATGCCTTCATGTGTGTCCTGCTACTTCTATAAGTTACTAGACGCCTTTATACACGGACTTCGCCTCTCTCTGCACAGGTGTGTGAAGGTTCCTCTGGCTGGCTGTTGTTCCCTTTAGCTGAAAAAAAAAAAAAGACATTATATGTAAATCAGAGAGGAATTTCTGTGGTTTCTTTTGGTCACATCTCTTAAACAAGCCCCCCATGAAGTCCCTATGGTCTCTTTTTATTTATCTGCTGTGTTTATCAGACAGGGCAGGCTGGCTGGGTTCAGACATAACAAAGTGCCTCCTACAGAAACTGTATCCAGACTCATTTCCTGCTCAGCTTCTCCAGCTTCAGCCCAAACCATAAATCAACAATTTCCTTATCATGCACCCAAACAAATCTTACTTCTTGCTTTTACCTTATCTTTGTACAAACAGAGGCTTTAACGCCGCTCCCCATTTTGTCACCACATTCTCAGAACTGTGGGACATTGTTTCTGTCCAAAGTTTAGTTTTGTCATCCCAACTTTTTCTCTGCAGCCACATTTGAAGGCACACAAATGCTGCATATTTATCGCTCTCTTCTAGGACAGTTTGTTCCGTGTTGGTGAGCCGGTTCTGGAAAATCTCAAAGAAAAGTCCTGAAACTTGTAGCATCATCTGGGACTTGAAATCTAGGTCTGCTCCATAGACAATGAATGGAGTTGCTGATTATGAAGGTGCTAAAAATGCTTAATCCCAAAATACGTCCTGACTCGTCTTTTTATCTGAGGAGCTCACAACAGTCTTGTGTGCACCGTTTATTGTGAAAGGGAATGGTGGCAGATTTGACATCCCAGTGACAACACTCAGCAATCCACGGGTCATTTTCCAGCTTGAGAAAGCGGTTCACAGTTACCGGCTGACCAGACCTGCCCTGAGGCGCAGCGATAACATATGTGGATTCTTAAAATGAATGGCATTCCCCCTCTGACACTGTCTACAGCCACGTTCAGCACAGGCACAGAGACACTTTTCATGGCATCACAATGTGGCCAGTTGCACCGTGGGACCAGACCTCCACAGTCTGAGAAGAAAGAAGAACATAATTGAAGTGATTTGCACACAGAAGTCAGCTTGTTGGATTTACGGTGCATACGTCCACTGCAGCTCTGCGGTGCGTTTATGCCCAGAAATTCCCTCATGTGCTCATTTAAATTAAACAAAGCTAACCGCGTCTATTTTTGTATGCAGCTGCCTCATCTGTAAACAAAGGCCAAATAGTTTGAACAAGATAATAACATAACAAACATGCGCAACTCTCCCAGCTCCAACCCCCAACTCTGCAGTATATTGTATTCAAACACACACGGAGGTCAAGTGCTTACCTCAGCTCGCTCGCTAAAGGGCCGGCTGTGAGCTGAGGTCGTGGGGGAGATGGCACAGTTTATTTGCATTGATAATTTCTCAAGTGATTTTTTTTTTTTTAAGCACATGGCAAGCTTTCCTGTTTCGTCAGCAGATCAGGGTGTTAGCATCCGTGTAGAAAAGCTCTCCCAAGTGTGTTCATCTGGTACATGATGGGAATCTGATAGTGTTTCATCTAAACTGAATCTAGTTGTTGAATCTTTTTGGATCCCTTGTTAAACCCTATCACACAGTTTGGGAACATTTGTTTTAATCGCACTTTAAGTACACATCTGTTAATAACATGGAGGCAATGTCAACTCAGTATCCATTAAATCTCTTCTTAAACTCACTTTTATCTTATGGCTTTTTCTTAACTGATGATATTTATTGTTATTTAAATTAAACTCAACACTCAACAAATCTGGATATGCTGGATATGATTTGAGACTTTTCAAGAAATGTGCCAATTCGAATCCTGAGTTTTGGGAATATAAGCAACTTTTTAAGCCTGTTATTTTCAAAAAAGCATCAAACTTGCCTGTCTGAATCAGAAAGTTGCCAGTGATGAGTCATGTTCGGTCGTCTGACCACAGATGGGTGAGAACGAATCTGATGAAAGCATTTTATACCAACTTTTGATTCTCAAAACTTAAAAAAATAGTTTCAATAAACTTGGTATTTAAAATGGGGCTAAAAGATTGACTGTAAAAAAGTTAGTTGCAGCCCTCATTATCATGGAGAGATTATCAGAGGTAGCAGTGTCCAACATTGTCATGTGATAATAATCACTGCAAGGGGTTGTGAAAGCAAACCGAGCAGTAAGATGTGGTCAGCCAGATGTGCTGACAGCTGAAACAGTCGTACTGTATATCTGAGTCTGAGCAGTTTGTGTTCACAGGGATTTTCGTGCTTTGCTGTCTTCTATTTGTTGTCACAAACCTTGTTGGTTTCTAGTTTGACTTTGTTGAATGAGGGAGATGGAGGTGTGAGTATTTATTGTTCTAAGCGGCCGTGTTTCATAATAGATAATGTGTTTTCTGTAAGTAATACCTCCCTGTTGTGCTGCTCTGCATATTGTCCTTGGGCCGTTTTAATCTGAAGGTCAAGTCCCTCGATTCTTTGTATTAGTCCTCACGAACCGTCCCCTGGAATAACAAATAAGAAGAGAAACTTTAGAAGACGGGGGACAACAATGGGAACAGAGTGGGAGGTGTTTTTCTGTCAGGCAACATGAAGGCCGTGTCGTGTTTTTTGTTTTTTCTTGAGGGCCCAACATGTCAAATGAAATGATTATTTAGTATTTTGTGGGTTGCTTTGTTAATGTGGCGTCCCATTGTGTTGACTTTACTCTCCTGTCACTGGCTGTTCACCATAATTATTGATGCAGCACAGTTTCCCACAGCACAGTATTTAAAAAACAGTCTGACATAATGATTCTGGGACTCTGTGTGGCTTCTCAAACACAATGAGCTGTGACGAAATGTAAGACTACAGGCTTAGTTCTGTTTATTCTCTACACGACTAAAGAGCAAATGCATTATGAGTTAAGGACTTTCTTCTTCTTCAGCTCCTGAAACGATGTCTTACATGTTTTTGAATTACATTCTGCCAAAGGAAGACGTGCTGTGTGTTGATTTGTGTCTGTTTTGGGGATTTCATGGTGGAGTTGACAGATTGCTGGTTGCTGCAGATCTGCAGGAGTGTTTAAAACGTCGGCAATATGCTGAATCCACAACACATGCTCCATGTTGACAAAACAGGGAGAGCACAGTTGGCCTTCACCGTCACCCCTCGTTTTCTTCCTTCTGAGCATGGTCCAAAGAGATTTCTATCTAGTTTCCAGTGTGTCTTTGAACCTCTTTGGGACGCCACATTCTGCAGGTTTTGGCGTGACAGGCTGATTCCAATCTGATTCCAATCTGATTAAGATGTCACAGAAATCAGTTTTTGTAAAAGCTCGTTGACCCGGCGTGTACACATCTGTAAATAACACAGAGGCAATGTCAGCACTGTATCCTTTAACTCTCTTAAAACTCACTTATATAATATGGCTTTTTATTAACTGATGCTATTTATTGGTATTTAAATGTTGTATTTATCTTGCTTATCTCAAATCCTTGATCTTGTTTGCTTTTACTTGAGGATTTTATTGCGAAACATATTGATTTTTTGAAAAAAATCCATTTGCCAGTACAAATTGGTGACTAAACCCCACATTTTAAAGTATAATTAACCTGTCAACTTTAACAACAATGGCATGCAGAATATCTTGTTTGTATCAGTTTATATAGGCCCTTTGTTCCAACTACACTTAATTGATTAATCGCCTGTTAAGCTGTGTGGCTAGTTCACCAAACAATGCGAAGACAGAAGCAAATAGGCAACAGCGCTTCTGAAAGCTTGGGAAAAATTTCAGGGTATAGCCTTTAGCAAGAGTCCGAAGTCATGTCTGTTCTCAGCTAGACTGGTATAAGCTTTTAGGATGATGTTACATATATTTCCAGGATTAAGGGTTAAGATTGGTGGTATAAATTAAGTAAATGAGTGTGATTAGAAATGAGTGATGATCTGGTCGCTGAGGAAAAATCCTGAATTGTTCTGAGTTTCTCAACATTCAGAAATGATGTTTGAAATGTGTGTGACTTGGCTGTAATGCAGCTCTTAAGACCACAGAACAAAAACATTTAAAGCTTCCCTGCTGAGCGTTCCCATAAACAACCACAGTCGTGTTTATATTCATTGTTTCTCACTAAAACACAATCTGTGTTCCAGTCCGCTGAATGCATCATCGCCATACAACATTTTAAAAAGCCGATTTAAAATATTTAGGAACCAACATTGTTAAAGGGGCTCTGTGAAACTTCTGTGTTGTGCCTGAAGTCGTCGTTAGTTTACGTTAGCTGACACGATTTCTAAACTCTAGCTACTGTTGTTCTCTGTTCGCTGAGAGGAGAGAGGCAATGAGACGATCCTTTGGACTGGTGCAGAAAATCCGACCCGAGTCCTTCACAGAGAAATCCACAGTCAATAAACAATTTAAACAAATCCACAGGCATGTATAGGCAACTGTGATGGACAGTGAAGATCTCATCTTTCACTTTGCGTTATAAGATGTTCACATATGGCCAATATGCTACGCAGAGCCCCTTAAACATCACTGTTTACACCGTCAGCAGTCTTCTTCTCTGATCTTGCTTGGAGTAGTACTTTCTTTAATTTCTTGGCCCATTGTTGAAGTACTTTGTGAGCAAAAATAGCCAAAACTCGCTTGTTCATCTTCTCCAATCTTCTTTTTTTCTTGGACTTAAATGATGATAAAACTGAACGAAACAAGACAATTAAAGACGTTGCGACCCTCATCTACAGATGGAGGACTTGTGACCTGGAATCCTCCCCAGGATTGGTTTGGTATTCTTAGCCAGTTCAATGTTTTGTGCACAGCTGGACTGCACATCTGTCTGAGGGCACCGGGAGTCGGGGGCTGAGGTCTGAGAGATCCCTGAGCTTGGGAACAGGCCGTGACTTTTTTGTTTCCTCCTTTTCCGTCTAATCTGGGGCTGAGAGTGTGTCCTGACTGGGCAGGTGACGTCTGTGATTAAAAATATGTGAAGAATATTGAGGATAAGAAGTATTTATGGGATTTAGTAACAGATGTATGACCCACACACAGGCCTCCCTCTTCGCTCTCTCTGCTGAAACCTCATGTGCTTTCCGCCTCGTCCCAATTTTCAGGTGCACAGCACACTGGCCATTAATCTGTGGACATTTTTTACCTCCCAAATTGCCACATTTTGTCACCTCCTTTCCTGGCGCTTTGACTAATGGCCCAATCTCAATGCAAATGGACCACAGTACCAAAACAAAGCATATCCATATTTCAAGACTTTTAACTTTCCAGTGCTAGTCACGGTCTTGTGCTTCTTCCAAAACTTTTACCAAAAGTTTCTCTTTTCAGAGAGAGTAAGAGTTTATTTCTGCAGCATTACTTTGTGCAGCGTGGTGCAGTCTCATCCACTGCATTTAAAAAATTCAGGATTGTTTTGTATCTGAACAAGATGGAAAGTAGAAATGATGATCCAGTGCTGTTTTTTATTCTGCAAACAGCACAGTGTTCACTTATTGAATACTGATGACTGCGAAATAATAGATGTGTACCCTCCTTCCTGCTCTGTAGAGAAATAGAAATGGAACCTCTCCTGTGTCTCATTACTCAATCATAGCTCCGCTACCATAACCAAATTATTTCTTCTTCCATACGTGTGCCCTTTTATTTCTCAGAGTTGACCCATGTCGCTGCGTCGTTTCCTTCAGCCACTTTGAGAATGAGGCCCGGCGAAGTGCTGCAGCTCTGATTAGATTTACAGTTTTGTAAACAGCCCTGATAAGATGCAGGAATGGCTGGATTTTGCTGTCTTCAGAGCAAAGTCACCCTCATCAACATCACTTAGTGACTGGGTGGAAAAAGGTGTCCTTGGAGGGGAAAACACTTGTTATCCAGGATAACTTGATGCTGGACTCAGAAGTCACTGAATTACTCATAATATACCAACTCTGGTTGAAACTCTACTGAGAGGGTTTAGCGGTCAGTTGGTTGGTTGGTCCACGTATTTGGATTAACTACATCGGACTTTAGCCACCAACACAAATCATCAGTATTTGACGACCTGACAATGATCCTCATAAACCTTTTTTTGAGAATTGTTTGCCTACTTAGTGTCGCTTTGATTGTTCACCTTCAGTCACATGCACTGGCTTGCCTCGACTTGCTGCTCTGCTTTTATTAAGTCGCTCTGTCAAAACTATCAAAACAAATGCGCTTACTGTTGAATGCTAATGAGCAAATCTTAGCACGCTAATGTACTTAACTAAGACGGTGAACGGTGAGTCAGTGTGATTCTACCGCTCAGCTCAGAGCACTGACGTCCCAGAAATACAGCCGTCAGAATGATAGAATATTCCTCCGATTGCCACGAAGAGAAGCGCAGTGGAACTGGTCGGATTACTTCGGTTCAGACAGCGTCTGAGAATGTGGGCACAATTTTTTGTTATGTTTGGCCTCGGTCCTCGCTCTGAGCTTACACCAAAAAGTGAGTTGTGTCAGGAGAATATTTGACATGGCATTTACACGTAGCGTGTTGCATCATCTCTTGTCACTTGTGGATGATTATGTGTGCTAAAAAAAATGCATGAAAAACAACATGCCCTTTTCCCATGAGCAGCTGCGACTGCGACGGGAGTGTGATCATGACATTCACAGCTGCTGCAGGGAGGCCCATATGTGCTGATGTACAGTACAGGCCCGGAGCCTCTTTCACTCCTACTTCTCTCCTCTTGTTTTCACGTCTTTCGCTCCCTTGTTGCTCACACACTCTTTTTATCCTCTCAGTACCCACTCACATACTCTTCAGCTGTGTCAGCTGCCTGACGGCTCGCTGTGATGATCATTCTCACACCTTCACACTGTGGTTTAGCTGACGATGGATCGATTTCGCTAAACAATAATATCCTGATCAATTTGATTGAAATTGCAATCTTTTTCTTCTTAATTTTCGAATGTCCCTGTGTGTTATAGCCAGACTTGCAATGTATAATAATAGGATTTCTCCAATTCAACCATTAAAACACAATATAACATTAATAGAGCAAGACTGATGCACATTTTGGGGGTTTAAACTGATTAAAAGGAAGTAAAAACATATTATATCACCCCGTCAATGAGGTTGTGTGAAGTTTGGAAAGAGAAGTAAGAGGACGTTAAATACAGCAATCTCTACAATTCCCCTAAACAGTAGTTTCAATATTGATCATGATGTAAAATCGTCACGTTGCCGCCCCGAGGTCAGCCCACAGCCAGGCTCACAGATGGTGAGCAGCAACATGAGAAAACACAAATAGTTTTTGTCTTGGATCAAATTAAAATCGTCCTCGACAAAAGAAAGCAAAACCGTGGCAGCAGTCTAGCTTGTTAAAGCTTGTGTCTTGTTTTTATAATTTAGGCTGTAATTGCTATTAGTTATAATAACTTTGATCTCACAGAGTTAATTGGGGAGAATGTAGCAAATAGGAAATGTACGTTTACGTAAAAATCTACGTCGACATCTGTCCACACTTTTCTCTGTTGCAAATTCTACATCAGTTTTCTCCACTTTTACGCTCAGTTCCTTCTTTCATTCACTCCCACTCAACAAGGTCATATTTATCTTTTTTTCCAACAGCTTTTCAAAAATGGTCAAACATCAGTGGTCTCATGACGCAGAGTAATATTTCATCCTGTGTCCTTATTCTGAAGTTTAGAGTTAGAAAACAGTCTTGAATGCCATTTGTTAAGTTTTTATTCGGCATGTCTCCCTTCAGAAACTTAGAAAAAGGTTCATTATCGATGACGGGAGAAGAAACGTAAAAAGGATCCAAGTCGAATTTGAGTAAAATGAAGATGAGCATGATTGAATCAGCGAAGATTAGAGGTGCAGTGTGTAAGTGGGACGACACCTCCCTGAGGTTGGTTGTTTGGATATTTTTAAATACATTTCTCCTCGCTCTCTGTGTGATTTCTGGCCTGATTATCTCCTGCTAAGAGGCCACGAGATGGACCGCACACAAACACACACTTTGATATGCATAAAAACCGCGATATCTCAAACACGTAGTCCTGATTAAGCGAGGGTTTCTAAAGTTGAGAGGCTGACCATGTGGTTGGAGGCAGGCTGACTGCGAGGTGAGGAGGTGGAAGGGAATATCGAGGGTGCGGATCAGAAGCTACGTGGGTGGTGGGATGCACGGCCGGGCAGTAGCTGCGTCACAGCGTTGCATAAGGGCTTACGCAGGCAGAAAAGAAGTGGATCTGAAGTAATTAGCGTGCAGAGTCACACTCGGAGGGGATGAGAGATGTGGACTATTCAAACAACGTACAGCTCATCTATCCGTCCACGCTTAACAGAACAGTAATGAAAGCCTGTTGTTGACTTTTTCTGCTTTCATTCTGTATTGATTTATTGTTTAGCGCTTCCTTTTAGTCGACAGATAAAACATAATTACCTTCCTCTGTAGAGTTCCTCGTGCTCATAAATAAAAAATAAATACCAATGTCAAAAAATAAGTAATTAGTGTAGATCATATTTAGCTCACACACTCTAGAGGACTCTCATTCTTTTATCTGAAAGAGCCGCAGAAAGAGCCAGGTGTGTTTAATTTGGTCACCTTAACTTCAGAGAGAGAGGCAGATTGTGAGGAAAGGAAGTCAGCAACAAAACTAAACTTTAGGGGAATAAAACTTTAAAAAATGACGTCGTCCTTGAACATTTGTCAAGATAGGTTTTCATAAGCAATGGTGGTTTGTTTGACCTTTGGTTCATTGTGTTAATTTGGCATTACATGCACAAGAGTTTATTCAGGGTGTTTGTGTTTGTGTGTTTGGATTCACGTCAATCACTAAACTCAGCACTCAGCAGAGACTCTGGTTCTCTCTCTTCTTCCCCATTTCTCCTCCAGCTTCAGTCGGCAGTCAACGTTACAGGACATAAACACCCAAAAAAGGAGGTCATCTCTGCAGATCGCTGGTTGATGAATGGGAGTGAAGATGAATTCAGTAGATCCCTAAAGTTAAAATGTAATTTGAGCTCCCCTCCTTGGATGAGAGGAGAATCCAGTGTGAATTTGTGTGATTACTCCTCCAGAAGTTCTGGCCCGTCCTCCGTGTCTCTCCTCCAGAGGAGAAGCCATTACCACTCAACACCCGCCAAGCGTCTTTTAATAGATACAGACACCAATATTTGTACATTTAAGGCCGACTTTAAAACCTCTTAACTGTCCACTCATCCAATCTGTCTCTTTTTGCTTTGCTGTAGTTTTTTTTAGGATCAAGGCTTTGGATTCATTACACTGTACAACAGTTTGCGTAGTGTGTTTAAGCTCATGCTCAGCAGTTTTTTTATGGTAGACATTTAACATTCGTTCCAAAAAACACCTCCTCCTCCTCGCAGACAGCTGCACTGCTGTTCCTTCTCTGCTTCCTCCTCATCCTCAGTCCCTGACCACTCACAGAACAGTGGAAATGGTTGAAAGTTTCTCTCTGTAGATTTCCAAATTGCCGGAGGATGTTTGAGGTTTGGCCTGCATGATCCGAAATAAGAATTACTGAGAAACTACAGAGATTCGGGGCTGTTTAAGATGGAATGTGATGCTTTCCATGTGGGCCATCTTCATGCTGTCCAAACAAGCCAGACTGGCCAGTTTTCCCAGCGGCTTCACTTTCCACCCTCTGTCTGCCCATTTTATCTTTTTACATAAACAGTTGTGTGATTTCAGAATTTCTCAAACACAAATTTCTCTACAAGTTGTTTTTTTCCAGCATTCAAAGCTGTTACGATGTTGGTGTCCACCGCTGTGTACGAGCAAAGAGCCTCTAAAAATATTGTGTGCATTTTTAGCATTACGAGTACAGTATTGTCAGCATGTCTGTGCTCATCTTGTTCTTTTATTCTATATCACTTCCCTGTTATCTGAATGGCCTTTGTTCAGCGTGTGTTGCTTCCACCTTCTCTTATTGGGTTTGTGAACTTGTCTGGAACCTTTTGGCACACGGCTGAACACTAGAATAATAAACCTAAGTGCTGTGGGGTGGCGGTGTTTGGATAGGGAAGAAGTGGGCCGCCACCCTGTTCCTTAATAGTTCACTGGCTCCGTGTGTGTGTGTGTGTGTGTGTGTGTGTGTGTGTGTGTGCGTGTGTGTGTGTTCTCATGCTTTTGTGTGTGTGGGCTTGAAAGCCTGGCAAACACTGTACCTCATTTATCCTCATTTATACTTCTCTGTTACACTGCCCTTCCCAATAGGTATCTAAATTTATTTCCTGCACCACATCCTATTTAAATTAACCTCGGGACAGTGCACAGTGTAGCTGTACACGTACTGCATGCTGTGACGCTCAAACAAGCACGACAACACCAACTAATACTGAATGTTTATGAATGCAATCGGGCGATAAATCTCAAACTGTTCATCTGGTTGGGTTTATGAGGTCCGTGTGTCTTTGTACCGTAAATCTGTGGTTGTGTGCAGTAATGATCAGCTGTCATCTTACTGATAAAACTTGAACAAAAACTTGTGCTACAAGGGCTAAAAAATAGCTTCTTCCACCGGCTCAAAAACAAAAAACGACATTTCAAATATTCATTAGCACTTTGGCAAGTAGATAAAACAATATTTTGCACCCTGTGTGCTGCATTTACCGTCCAATACCAGAGGAAGACAGACAAAAAGGTTTAACTCCTTGCTGGTAAACACAGTAAAGCTATACATTTTATTTAGGAGCTGCTAAACGAGGCAATAAGTGAATATTCATCAGGTGGACAAAAACACAACTATAAATGAATGGTAATGTTGCACTAAGCCTGATAGAATGTCAGAAAACTTTAATGTCAAAACAAATGTTACCAGAAGTGACTATTTTGACAAGAACCAGGACATTTTAAGACCTGTCACCAACAGGTCTTTTGATATTATCTTTGCATTGTGAACAATCGTATTGTGAATCACTGGCTACACGTCTACAAGCAGGCTTAATCTTACAGTTGTCTGTGGGACGCTGAACAGACGGCCTTATCTGACCCCCAGGGATCTTTTTTGTTTTCTTTTTTTTTAGGCAGCTGGGAGATTGTCGGCCCTCCCGTCCACAGATTAAACCCAAAGCTGTGCTCTCTTTCTCTCATCTGTCATTGGTCCCTGACCAGTGTCTGATTGTCAGATGATCAGATATTAACTGTGTCTGAATGTTCTCCTGATACCCTTGAGGACATCCACAAACACTGAGGTGTTTTGATATATAGATACTTCTTTTATAACCAGAATTATTTGTTGAGTGATCTCAGAGAACTCTGCCACTGTGATGGATAAATGCTATTTATTTCGGCATTCACTGAGGACCTTATGAAATCTGAAAAGGTGAAGGAAAGATGATGGCGGAGCAAGAGGAGGCAGATTCTATCTATTCAATGTAATGCGGATGTTGTTTATCACATTTTTCACAGATTGAGTAATTGCCCAGAGAACAAATCTACCCTCATCAATACCGTCTACCGGCCAGCCCGCGTATTTGATGACCCTGAACAGAAGTAATAAAGTAAAGCATGAAATAGTTCCATTAAAGCTTCATGTAAATCGCATAATTAGCCCTGTTCACACAGGACTAGTTTTGCCAGGAGACCCTTCATTTGTGTTTAAACTTTCAGAAGTGTGCTGTCTGTTCTTCAGCAGCCACATTATTAATATAGTGTAAATTCACACACACAGTAATGGATGTTTTGTGGCTGAACATGCCAACCTTTTGTTGCTCCTAACCTTCTCTGTCATCACATTTAAACATCAATATAGCTGATCTGACTGCGCAGCTGGTGACATGCTGCGAGCTGCGATCAGATTTCCTACTTGTTCAATTGTCTGACAACAGAAAACAGATGTTTTAAAGAGAAACACAACCTCGAACCACAGAGATGCCGATTCGCACGGGACTAATATTATTATACGACCTCTGTGTCGGCCGAAAAAATAGTTGTATATCACTTTTCAAATTACAGAAATGTCAGACTCACACGGGATTAAGATCACAGACGTCCTCTGCAATTATTACAAATCACTGGAGGTCCCCAGGTAATACTAGTCCTGTGTGAATATGGCTTTTGTGTATCTTGTGTCAGTCACACACTCACACACACTCCTGTGCAGCTGTGTGTAAAGTCTTTTTGAGCCCCGTTCTGTTTAAACACTGGTGATTCTTGACTTGCTTGACAGTTGCAGTTTGGTCCCTTTTGGTTGCAGCGTTCTCAAACAACACTTCCAGAAAACATGTTGTCCCATATTCAGGTTATTACCATGTCTTTAGATGGGAAGATAAGGCACCTGAAGAAGCACTTAGGACATTATACCTTCTCAGCACATGAAATGACGCTTGGTTACCTGTTCAATTAATCACCATTTCAAACAGAAGGGCCTCTATTCACTGCAGGTGTGCCATTCGCTTTGAACTGTCATGAAAACAACTCACGTCTTCTTCAAAGGAACGCCAGATTAAATTTGTCTTTCTCTCAAATAAGATGTCTATACTTTCTGATGGAGAAGAACAAGAGACTTCTCATCTTTACTCCTCCACCTCATTGATTGTTGATTGATTTATGGGTCAGTTAACATGTCACATGGAGGTTCAGTGTTATTGAAAGCTGTCTTTGAAGGTGCCCGTTCAGCAGATGAATAATGTAATGAAATGGTAATCACGGCGCCGCTCTCTCTACTCTGTTTTTATTCAGCACACATGCTCCTCTATCTGTGTCCCTCCGTCTGCTGTTTTGGTCTTCCTTTAATGAGGATTATCCCCTTCAATGTGGAATCGCAGGTGAAGGGAGCAGCCCTCTTAAGTAAACACCTGTTTATGATCTGTGGGCTCATTGTTTCACGTTAGAACAAGTATTAAGGCATTACTTTACACTATGGCTTGGCACTACTGCGGTACAACATTTAAGAAACTGCCTTTAAAACCATCTGGATTGAGATACATTACATGTGGGAAGCCACAGTCTCCTCAGCACTTCCATCTGTCTGTAACATGCTAATACAGTTTGTCTGGCACAGATGGAGGCGCTGCAGGTTTGTTTAGCTTTAACTAAAGCCCGTACAGCTGCTTTAACCCTGCAGGCGGTTGGTAACGTTAATTTTAGCAAACATCCCTGATCCTGCTGATAAAACAGGATGCACATTAACCAGTTTGCCGCGAGCCGACTCTCACTCTCAGTTTCAGCTCCTGCCACAGCTCACCGCGACCCTCCAGAACTCTCAGATTACTGTTAATCTTTTGTTGTTACACAGTTCCCCTCGCACGATCAATAAAGTGTCTATCTAGATCCAGGGAGGAGCTATTACCGTCTATTTTATTGGTTTACAGGCATTGCCCACGATACAGCACTTAGAAAAAGAAGTGGATATTTTTGCAGACTTATTGTTTCGAAAATCTCATACCGTTGAATCCCTAGACAACAATATGTTCCTTTTTCAAAAGAAAGGTTCGACAGTTTGGGAAATTGACTCATTTGCTTGAGTTATGAAGGTCAATATCACTCTTTCAGCTGTATGCCAGGTATGAAGTTACCAGCAGCTGTTAGTTAGCTTAGTTTGGCGTAAAGACTGGAAATAAGGGGAAATGGTCTTGTTCTTTCTGAAAGTAACAAAATCCTCGAAGCAGCAGCCGTAACACTCACTGATTAACAGGTTATATTACAAGAACAGTCATCCCCTTGGAAAACAAAACATTCTTCCTACTCAATCATCTCACATCTTGTATTTTTACCCTGTTAAAGATACTGAACTGTTGATTTCTTTGTTTGGAGAACTTCTGATTATCTGTCGCTGGTTGTCGCAGCTTTTGTCAGTTTGAAACTTTCATTTGAAATTGCGACGCGATCACATTTAGGTCAGTGAGAGATTCATAATGTAAAATTGTACCTGTCTGTTTCTGGAAAACTGTTTGAATAATTCATGTACAGCAATACATGGAAATGTGATCCCTGGAGGTTAAACTGGCAATTAGTCCAGTGTGTGCAGATATTTATTTAAATTCAGTTATACTTTAACAGGAGGAAGGACACCTTGAAAAATCTCCAAAGAGGAGAAGTGAAGTTGGGAAGTTGTTCACCACCACATGTTGCTGCTATTTCTTCTTTTATTAATAGTTTGTTCTACCTGAACCTGAAGATAGTACCACATGTAATCTAATCTAATGTAATATATTGCAGTGATAACATGCAACAGGCAGCAGGACTGTGAACAACCGTCTAATGACTGTGTGGTCGACTCACCTCTCGCACCTCACTACTCTAAACTTAAATATTGCTTTACCACTAATACAGCAGTTTAACGAGTAGCAGATGAACTCTGTGCTTCTTTCCAGATGGTGGCAGTGTGAGTCTTACCTTTTTGTCTTTATGAAAAGTTTGTTTTCTTTACTTTTTCTTGTTTAATATCTATTGCACTGCTTTCTTCACTTGGACACTGTGTTTGTCGTTAGTGTAAACCTCACGTGGCCACAGAAAATGGCAGAAACCTGTTGTGAAAACCCACAAACGTAAAAGAGTCAACAGTCACGTTTTGACGCGACTCAGGGGATAGTTGTTTAGTGGACTGGGTGCAAGGTTTGGTCTCAGTCTTCCCTCTTGTTGACATGGAAAATCCCCTCAGTCTCAACCCTCCTCTGTGTGAAGCCTTTTTCGCCGTCATGACTCAGATTTTCCTTCTTTTCGCTGACTTCTATAAACACACTTGTCACATTTCAAGTTTTTCCAACTCTCCGCAGTGGTCTCACAGCCTCTCGTCTGCTGATTCAACATCATGCATGTTTTTTTTTTTGCTTTTTATCCCTTCAGCCTTGGAGATCAGCGAAGACGAAGAGAGAATGAAGATCCTCTCACCGGTGTGAGTTCCTGGGATGCTCGACCGACCTTTACCTCATGCTTTTCTAAGGCCTCCAGAAGCTAAAAACAGGGTGTCATCGACAGGTAAGCGGACGAAATCTGGTTTAACTTTGAACTTTTTTAGCTGATGTGAAGCGAGACCTTGAAGTTTGATTTTACACAAACATTTTCCCTCACAAAGCTTTATACTGTGTTAATTCTCTGACATCTGAAACCAGTTTTCTCCTGGAGCCATTTCTGGTCGAGACTATTGACGTTAAGAATTGGCTGCAGCTTGCCGCACACATAGTAGTGTGCGTCCCACTATGTGTGGATGTTAACACATTCCTGCTGCGTGGGAGTGAGCAACAGATCTTAATCATGGATAGGGTTTTGCTATAATTCCAGAGCTGGAAGCGTAACCCTAATCTTTTTGGCACATTATACAGTAAATCAGAGTGTGGCTAAGTCGGGTCCCTGCCAGCTCAATACAGCCATCCCATTTCTGTGGATTTATGACTGGACTTACTCAGAGTAGTTATTTCAATCTACAAAAGCTCTCCCTCTCTGCCTTCTCTTCATTTGTGTCTAAAAACTGATGAGCCACCCCCCGCGGAGTGCTAAACCTTCACACTTGTTTTATTTCGGAGATGGTTCGTGGATTGCTTTGTGCCGTGGTGGATTATTTTCAAAGTAAGCGGTCCAAAGGGCCGGCTGGTTGTGGCCACTTTTAGCTGCAGCGTCCAGAGGGAGTGATGTCCCCACGCAGAGGCAGCACGGACATTGATGGATGGCCTAGCTTTCTGTCGGTTTCTGGTCCCAGACGTGAGGCGTTGTTATGAAAATATAGAAGGAAGCCGGGCTGACAGACCGCGGAGAGATGGCAGCTCGGCCTATGATGGATGGCCACCTGCTGGGCATCCGCCATAGATACAGATAAACTAGAATTGTGGCCTCTAAGGGACCACTTTCAATGTTCACAAGAAATTGCCCCGCAGACGGTGCCGCTAAACGTTTTGTGTATTCCTTTAGGATAATAAACTTTATATGGCTGAGGAGGATAAACCAGAAACCACCAGGCAGATGTACCCACTGTAACTGCAAAGCCGCACTGGAATGATTGTTTTAACTGGAACTTTACTTTAATTTCCCTCATGGTTTTCCGTTGGCTGTCCTGCAGACGGGGAAGGAAGCCACAGAGTCGTCATTTTACTCTGTCGCTTCAGCCTGTAAATCAGCTCCCTCTAAAGGGGCTGAGTCATGTTAGCCCCCCCTCAGCCTATAAAGAGGTGGTGTTAATGGTGGCGTTCACAGAGGTGATTTGCAGCCTGTCTCTTTATCCCAACACTGGTGGCCTCGGGACGGCTGATTGATGGTGTTTGTCGTCCAATCTTGGGCTCTAACAGGAGAGTGGTTTCTGTTGGTTTGGCTTGGTTTCACTTGTGGCATATTCCGCGTTCTCCAGACCTCCCATTGAGACGCGACCAAGAATGACCTTGAACTCCCTCCCTGACGTCTCAGCGCCTGAAGGACAAACTTGGTGCCTACCAAAGTGACCCAGTTATAGGAGAAGAAGGAAGAGAAGGAGTTTAGAAGAGAAAGGGAAGAGGGGCAGATCTGTGTTTGTGTGTGTGTAAGGCAGCGGCAGGGCATAGCCTACTTCTCGTACCCTACTTTACCCCTCTCTTCATCTGGGAGCCGAGCAGCTGAGCTCTGACTTCACCATCTCGTCCTGTTGTTTCCTTTATTTTATATCATGCTGGCCAGATGGTCGATTACAAGTCAAGGTAAAAGCTGAATGCAGTCGCTGTCCAAAGAAAATACTCCTCTGGAAGCTGATCGACTGGTTACTCAGGATATTAGAGACTCTTTGATATAATATTCACGATGACTGTAGTTTAACAAAGAGGCTTCAGAAAATCACGTGTTAAACCTATCCATTTTATATCTACCTTACAAGTCTTAAAGCTACACTACTCAGTGTGTTAACAATGGAGAAAATGACTGCATGTGATATTGAAACAGTCACTTTACAAATATTTCTTTGGTTTACTCTCACCGCTCTCCTCAATCTAAGTTCTAGCAGCAGGAGGCAGCTGTTTTCACTGACAATCCTCTTAAAAAACCCGCTGCAGGCAGCTAACTTTAGCAGCCAGCAGAGCTAAAGCATTCACCAAGTGGCCAGAAACACGACTGGATGTGTAAATAAGAAGCTGTTTTCAAACATATTTCCAATAGCAGCTTAAACAGATTATGTTAATGTTGTTTACAGCTTTTTGTGCTGCCCCCATGTGGTCAGAGAACAAATAATGCAGTTTTTCATTACTTTAAGCCTAATTTTTATACTATTTATAGGCTATTATTAGGCTATTAAAGGCCCAGTACACACACAAATAGAAATGTTATGTAGGCCAAGGTTACATTTACTGAAGGCACCGGTACTTTAAGTATTTAATTATGTTATTCTACTTTGCTGCAGAGGGACATAATGAATGTTCTGTTCAGAATAACAATAACAGACACACGAGCTGAAGTTTTGCACTTCCTTTTAGCTGCCCCCAGTTGATACACACATCCTTTTTTAACTAAACCCTGGGATCTGTACAGTTGAAACCCCACACCCAGATTTGTACGAGTTATGTTCTGAAGCAACTTTATCAATTTAGAGTAGAGATGCAGAGACATAATTTATGTACACATGTCGTATATCCAGCTTTACCTCCTTTAATTCACAGTGACGTCTTCTTTAATTAAGAATTTGCTCAGTGATTAACTGAAATTCTTTTTCAAGCTTTCGAAGCTGCAGATTCATAGAGTACATTTTACCCTTTTCTTCAACTCTGAATCTTCACACCTCCAGGCTTTTTTCTCCTTCTTTTCACTGGCATCTTCTTTAGTTTTTGTCTTCAATGCACTCGGATGAAGACTTAATTTTGACAGATGAAAAGGCTCAAATCAGAAAACTTTTTAAAGTGAGATGATACCCTCATGCAGTTCCGCTTTCTTTTTTACTCAGTCTGAGAGTAGAAAGGCCTTTAACTGACAGCTCGCCTCTCTCTGGCTTTCTGTTTCTGTCTCCTTTCTCCTCTTTTTACAGCCTGACAAAGGCAGTGGAGGACTTTGCAGAGTGTAGTTTCTTTGGTCAAAGGAAATGGTAGAGGAGGAGCGGGGCATGGAGAGAGGAGGTGTATCTGTCAGAGAGAGAGAGAGAGGGAGAGGCTGTGCTGAGGAGGAGGAGGAGGGAGGAAGGGGAGGGGACTGTGCTCCCATTCACGTTGGCGGCATTTGGCTTGAGAATGAGCTGTTTCTTTTTTTAAGGGGGGTTAGAGAAGTTTTTCCTCAGGAGAGTTGGTCAGAAACGGAGCCAAACATCCAGGAGAGCAGGCACAGAGTGAATGTTTGAGCCGACTAGAGCTGAAGGAGCTGACGGAGAAGAGGCCGGGTGATAAGAAGGAGCTGGTCACACTCCAGAACAGACATGCAGGGAGCAAACTGGGGTAAGAAACTCTGAGGGAAGGGACGTTGGAGAAAAGGGAAGTTGAATTTTACCACGGTGGCAATCAAGGTGACATACAGTGATGTTTGGAATTAGCTGCTTCAGACTTCTAAGCTATTTTCACAGGTTTATTGCATGTGAATATTAAAAGAAACATTAAAGTTGTAGTTGTGAAGGGAAATGCAAAGATTTATCAATGAGTTTGGTGCAATTTTGTCATGATTTTAGCAAAATATTTCATAGTCTTAATTTTTTATCAGTTATTAAAGAAGATAATATAATTAGAAAAGAATATTGATTGAGAATGAACATTATTATTAGTTGCAGCCACAGAAATAGCTTCAGTATAACACTGACAGGCTGCCGCCACCTTTCATTGATCGCTCTTTTCTGCTACTGCTGAACAAAAACAGTGACAAGCCCAGGACATTAATCCAGAAGAGTGTGTGTGTGTGTGTGTGTTTGTGTGTGTGTGTGTGTGTGTGTGTGTGTGTGTGTGTGTGTGTGTGTGTGTGTGTGTGTGTGTGTGTGTGTGTGTGTGTGTGAAAGGAGGCCTCTGCTGTCTTTCAGTGCCTTATAATCATTGACAGTGTTCAGTGCATCAGACAAACTGAAGGTTCTCATGAGGAATGTCTGTTTAGTTCAGTGTTTTATAGGCTGCTGCTGCTATTAGTGCAGGCTGTAGATGCCACGCTTGTTAAGTAAATTAAGGCAATTTTGGCTTCATTCGAATCTTTGACTGTTTTTTTTTAAAGTAAGTAATTGCCTCAAATGTGGCGGTTGGCTGCTATACAATTAGCTACTCAAAGATACAAATATTTCAGGACTTATGTCAGATTTCAGGGATGTCATGAGCCAGTAGCTCAGGAATGTGCTCCTGAGAATTTGGTGTGACACAACAGAGTGTTTGCCGACAGGTCGATAGCTGTCAATAATGGCTGATATCAATGTTCAGCTAAGGCTCAGTAATTTAAAGATGCAATCTTGTCACTGTTTGCCACTTTTTCCTGACATTTCAAAGGCTAAACAGCTGAAATAATGGGTGCAGCCCCAGTTGGAAACATTAACATTTGGCACGGTGACCGGTGTGTCTGCCAGGGGTGTGAGGTGTCTGCCTGGGGAAAGGTAGGTTGTCTACAAAAACTAAAATAGTTTTGTCACACTTTTCCCTCTATGTTCCAGTTTCAGAGAGAGAGAGAGAGAGAGAGGAGGGGGAGAATAAGGAGATGGGAGGTGGGGAGCAGAACAGACAGAGAGAGAGAGAGATTCAAAAGTTTGGGCAGAGAGAGAGAGATGTGGAGTGGAGGAGGGGATCTACAGACTCATTTGTTTGTTCCCTCATGCAGACGATCCCTTCTGAAAACTGAGACACCCTCCTCTTCCTCCTCTTTATTCTGTCTTCCCCTCCACGTCTCCCTTCAGTCAGACCCTCAGTGGTGACGGACAGTGTAAAACTTTCTGTTTTTCTAATAAGTCCCAGCACTTCACCTGGTGTGGGGAATATTTTTAGCCTCTCACCTCGCCGGCTGTGGGTGTGTGTTTATGGCGTGGCGCTAACAAAGAGGGATTTAGTGCAGCAGTCTTTCAGTTTGTCTCAAAGCAGGTTTGTGTGACGTTGCAGTCTCGCAGGGCCGGGCCATTAAACGGTGTATACTGTATCTTTGTAAGATGGCTTCTATAAAAAGGCTTTTATACTGCGTATTTTCTCCACTTGCCAACCTCAGATGCAGTCAGACGAGCGGTTGCCCTGCATGCCAATGAATATCAATGAAATGTATCTAGACTCAGTGCTGTATGTTTAATGAAATGCACTGCTGTGACCTGACTGTCAGTCTGTGAACTCAGGACTTTTGAGTTGGATGTTTCAGAGCAGACTGCAGCCTCTGTTTCACATTTCATATTCAGTGAGGTCGTGCAGACTGAAATCTCAGCAAGAAGTTTGAAATGTATTGATCTCATCAGTCAGCATATGGATTTCTCATCTGTGCTACAGCTCCCATGTCATCTCAGAGATAAGACGCGTGTAAAATAAACGTTTACCTCCTTTTCTCCTTTTCGTTTGCAAAGACCAGTGTACAAAACATCCAGGTAGTTATTCATCCAATGGCCAGATTTCAAGTTTTTGAGTATTTCTAAAGTTAGGGCTGGGTGATGTGGCCTTAAAATGATGTTGCAGGATGTTTTTGTAATTTAAAACACTGTAAACAAGGGGTCAGTGTTGGGTAAATACAGAGTTAATCGGGTGTCCCGGTAGCTCAGTCATTGGTTAATCCAGCCATGACAACTAACAGCTCTCGTCATGCGTTTGCTTTGAGTTTGTGAGGTTTTGGGCGCTGCAGTTTTATGCAGAACAATCACATTTTTCCAAACTGCAGCAGTTGCAGATTGTCTCTCTGCAGCTTTTTCTTATATTCTTTTCTCATATGAGTAATCCCATAAAACTGTCAGTGCTGAAAGCCTGGGGATAAAATCCTGACGCCTCGAGGTGACAGCGAGTCTCCAGAGCTGCTACTGTTGGCTGCTGAGGAGCAGAAACGCTCAACGCAGGAGAAATACTACTTCAGATCTCCTCGGTCGGACTGTGGCATGTGAATGATGAGACATCAGAAAAACAAAGGCTGTACAAACCCTGACCAGCATTAATTGTGTCCATGTTAAGTCTTACCTCTCATTAGCAGCCACACATTCCTCCTGCTGGAGGAGTGACCGCCTGAGTCAGTCTGTCTGTCTGCTGCATTAAAACCTTCAAGGGCTTTCCCAGACAATAACAGTCTGCCCACAGTCAGAGTCAGCTGACACTGTGGGCATTAACGGGGCTGTTGAAATATAATGCAGTGCTGCGCAGTGTTAATACACAGCAGAAACATGTGTGTAAGAGATGGAAATGTGTTGTTTTTGCAGTAATTTAGTGCTGAAGCTAGTAGCTGATAAAACCAATGGACAAAAAAATTATTTAACACTATTGAAAATGTATTTGCATTAAAGCAAAGTGTTACATTTCACATTATGTTGTTCTGCCTTCTCAAATTAGAAGATTTGCTGGTTTTCTTTCGGACGTTATGTTTGTAAATATGAATATATCAGTTTTCTTACCAAATAATTAAGAAAATAATTGTGTTGAATACTCGACAACTGAATAAATAATCAAAATAGTGAATGGCAGCTGTATAATTACGCCTCATATTTGAGGTATATTATCTACGTTCAGCTCTCTGTATGGTTGTCAAGGTTTCGTCCACCAGTCGTTTGTTGTTAATGTCCATTTATCCTCCATTAAGACCAACTGGAAGCGTATGGAAGCTCGTGAAAGCTATAGAACCACTGAAGGCTTTAAGATGCTAAGGAGGGGTCCTGGCCTCCCTGTCAGCCCTCTGACCCGCCTCCCCCTCCTCCCCCGTCCTCGCCCTTCTAATGTTTGAGGCCCCGGTCACCATGACGACAAAAGAGAAACCAGGACCTCATGATCATGACGGGGGCTTTAAAAACAGTTTGAGACCCCTCAGCTCTCCTCAGCAGAGTCTCTGCATAGTTTCACTCATCTTGAGTCCAGCAGGATTAGAGCTTTATTCACTTATGAGGGGAGAGTGGGAGGGCGGCAGAACGGACCCCCCCCCGATCAGAACCGCTGATCTGAGGAGCGCAACGGCGAGAAGACGCCTCCATACTGTTACACCGACCGGGATCATACTGGAAACTAATGAGTACTTTTAATTTTCATACTTTTAATGCGTTCTGCTGCTCAGACTTTTGTTCTCCTCCCTCATTACGACTTTAAAGCACTTATTTTATTTGTCGTGGGCTAATTTCAGCCTGATGTATCGCTGCTTCTCCTTGAGTGTATGATCTGAATCCTCCTTCCATCACTGACAGCAGTAATTGAGGTACGCAGGATGAATCTTTAATGACGCACATTTTAAACTCCCATTTCAAAGTGCATCCACCAAATGACCAAAGAGAATTAATGAACGGCGCATTTCTGCTTGACTGCCTTGAAATTGATTTTACTGCAGTACCTTTCTTTTACTTTCTAATAATAGTTTGTAAAAGCCGGACGACCTCCATCATAAGTAAAGCAGATACTGACAGACGCTGGTGCAGTAAAGATGTTTTTACATATACCAACATGTTGCAGAAGCAGATTTGTCTTAATCAGTTATAATGAGTGTAAGCAGGGATTAGCCCAACTTTGAATGTGCTAATTAACGCATGTTAATCACAGTTGAATCGCAGTAGTAGCCTCGTAGGCTCTCAGTAAACTTGGCATGTTCGTAAATGACTTGGCACGGCCGTCGTCCTGGCAGGTGGAGTCTGGATGTGTGTGTGGCCAGCAGGCCGGCTGTCAGCCCCTCTGACATCTTATCAGGCATCTTCACCACTAATTACAAACATGGACGCTCGTTCCTCCGGGGTTTTTTAACTTCGTTTAATAAGTTTACATGCACAGTTATATTCTAGGCTCAAGGTATGAAAGATATGTTGGTATTTTTCAGGTTTAACTTTGCCAAGTTGGTTTTGTTCTCACCTGCGTCTGTTTGTTTGTCATGTTGTCAGCGAGATTACATGAAAAACTACTGAACGGATTTCCATGAAACTTGGATGGAAGATGGTCCAAAAATAGATTACGTTTAGTTTTGGTGTGGATTCAGGAATTTTTCTCACTTTTCTTGAACATTGCAAGATTTTTCTGCATTTCCATTCATTTCTCAGGGATCAATGCATCAGTCATGAAGAAAAAAATCAAGATCTAGTGGATTTAAGTAAGTTTTATACGTTTGACTGAATTAGAGGGGACTGTTGGGCCGAGGTATGCGCTCTTTGTTTGGACATGTATACAGTACATTCACAATCAATTTAGCTTCTTGCCTTATTACAGTCGGCTCTGGGCGTTGTCATGGATGAGTTGTACACAAACACAAACCAACTTGCCAAAAGTTAGCTTGTGTAGAGACGCATCACTGAAAGAAAGAAAATCCTGTATTTCTGGTCGGATCATACTGACTTAGAAAACTCATAACGGGTTATTGGATATTCACAAGAGAGTTCAAGTCAGTCTTTTGTGCATGTAAACATAGTCAATGTGTCAACAGGAAGGTTAAGAAGAGTAGAGAGGAGAGGAAACAAGAGGAAAGTGATTCACCAACAATCTTCTAATTTGTCTCGCCGTACTTCTAATAAACTGGTCTGCTGCTCCAGAACAGGACACACCCAGCAGTCGGATTTCCTCATATTTCGTGACCGACTGAGATGTTTATATAGAACAACTGGCTCTGCTGTTGGCATGTTGTCAGTGCACCATGACCTCATCATCATGCGTCCTGTCTGCCATTGTTCCCCAACACAACACTCCACTGTTCACCATCCATTGTTGACATCATCGTCTGTGTGAGCCTGTTATAGTGTCAATATTTACCGCCAGGCCTGCGAGAGTGTGGGAGGGAAGAGAGTAAGTGTGTGAGATCTTGTGCCTCCTACGCCGTTAAATTGTTTCTCACAACTGTTTATTTTTGTGTTTTTGTGTTTGGATTTACTCAGCGACTAAAACACCCACAGCTACAGTATCACAGCGAGTTCAGCCTGTCTCCTCTTCTGTGTGATCCTCATCGGAGGTATTATCCACTGTTAGGAACTTTCAGTTGTTCCTACGGCTGATAAGATGTGTTGAGACAGTCGCCTTTGTTGCTGTCAGGGAAAATACCAGCATGTTAGAAGCCATTTTACATCTCAAATGAAAAGAGACCCTTTTCTCCTGCTGCCTCATGCCTCGAGCCCGGTTTGTGCTGCTTGAATGGCCTTCGTGAATGGCCTGTCCTGGTTCTCTGTGTGTGGGCCACCATGGTCTTGTGGGACATTTGTATGCTTCGGTCTACTGTATATCATCTCTGTTTGACCTCCATCCTAGTGTGTGTGTGTGTGTGTGTGAGACAGGGAGACATTCCTTGAAGGCACCCTGGTGTGGAGAAAGAACAGCTAGAATTTGACCTTATCAGAGAAAAACCTGGTATTTCAACCAGTATTTAGTTTCCCAGATGAGATGTATGACAAGAACAGGTCTTTGTGTCAGTACGTAAGAAACCTTATTAACACAGCTTTCACAGGAAAATGTTCAAATTCCATCACACGTCATTGGTCAACATTCAGAAACCAGAAACACAAACAAATGACGAGCAATTTGCTCATGAAGATTTGTGACTTAACCTGTCTTTCGGGACTCGAGATGCTTCCTGAAAGACTGAACTTTGGCGATTGTTGTGACAAGATTTCAGCCGTGAATTTGACTTTGGATTAAACTTGGAGTTGTCTTGAATGACTTGAACCTTGAGTTAATAGGTTTTAATGCAAAACTTAAGACTTGACAAGACTTGAGTGGGACTTCAAGACTTGAGACTCAATTGGATTTGGAGTTGTCTCAGATTACTGGACATGACTTGAGACTTGCTTCTACGTAATTTGATACTTAATTTGTAGACTAGACACAAAAGACTTGAGACCAGCGGTTTGATTTGTTGTGGATGACTTGAGACTTATTACATTTACTGTAATCGAAACTTTACTTCTGATGTGCTGTTATAAGATTTGGGACGTGACTTGGACTTGTTGTCAAATGACTGAAACTTGAGTTGAACTTACTATTGTGAGTTGACTTGGACTCTCTGGAATGACTTCATATTCAAGATTTGTCATCGGCTTGTCTAAAATGACTTGGACTTGTCTTCATCTGACTCACACTGCCGTTGTTTCCCTCCCTCAGAGCGAGTGACCCCTCTGAGCTGCCACCATGGCCCTGGTTCAGGCTCTGCCCGTCTCTGCTGAGCCCCACAACCCCGGCCTGAGTGGAGGAGCCCGCAGGAGACACCCCTCCAGCTCTTCACCCCCCATCAACGCTCCGCCCTCCACTGCGGATCCTATGGGCTCCGTCAGCAGCCTCATCGCTACGCGCCCCGGCCACTACCAGGACCACCGTTCAGGTGTGGAGCTCGGAGCCAGGGGCCGCTGGCCCACACCAGGAACCTCCTGCCTGGGCTCTGAGTCTCCCCAGGACCCCTTACTGCAGAGCATCCCTCCTCTGAAGAAACAGAGCTCCACCACGTCCAGCAGGGGGCTGGAGAAGGAGAGCGGGAACGGGAACTATACCTATGTGAATGAGGACTATGTAGGAGACTGGAACGATAACCACGTGACACCCGTCAGCCCAGGAAGTGAGATAGACGAGATCAGAGAAGGATCAGGGCTGAATGGGAATATGGGAGGACCTCCTCCAAAACTGATCCCCGTGTCCGGAAAACTGGAGAGGGTGAGTCTCAATCTGTCTGATGGAACTGTGAAGGAGTGAGAAGTGTTAGCTGAGTGGGTGAATGACACGCTGTAAGAATCACTGTAGCGTGTGTGCGAGTCTGAAGTCAGGCCTTAATTTGTGGTATTAAGGTATCATAGGAGCTGAGAATAAGGTGGATACTTCTAGGAAATTATACAGAAAAACTACAGACCAAACAACCTGATCTAAAGCTCGATCAGTATATCAGCTGGCATAAGTTTTGTCTTGTATTTTAACATCAGTATTGCCATCACCTCCAAAAACCGAGTAGGTGGGGCTCTAGTTTGGTCTATAAAGACGTCCTCACGTCTTGTGTTTTGTCCACAATCCAAACACCTTCAGTTTACTGTCAGAGAGGAGGAAAGAAACTGAGAGCAGAGAATGTTTCACATCCTGAATGAAAAATAACTCAAACCAATGAGTCATTTAACTGTTAACTGTGCGTCTCTATTCCTTCTCCAGAACATGGAGAAAACAGTGCTGCGGCCCACCGCCTTCAAACCTGTCATTCCTAAGAACCGCACTTCGATGCAGTACCTCTCCCCTCGCCACTGTGCCAACGCATCGGAAAGCCAAAACAACCTGAACCTGCTCAGCCCGACCCACAGAGAGGTGTCGCCCGCCTCCAACGAGAAGTGCAACCTGTACAGCAGAGCCCGAAGCGGCGGCGGTGCCAGCAGCCAGTCCTGTCAGACGTCTGACTCTGAACGCACCTCGCTCTCCGGCCTCCCACCGTACAGCACCGCCGGCTACACCCAGACATCAGGAGAGGCGTCTGTCGGCCACCTGGAGCCCATGAAGAGCGCTCCGCCCGTCAGCGCACACGGACACTCCAACTCTGACAGCGGGCGCTCGTCTTCTAAGAGCACAGGTTCCGGCTCGCTGAGCGGTCGTGGACAGCCTCTGTCTGACAGCGGGTCCAGCGGGCGCTCCCCGGGCCCGGTGGAGGGTTATGAGGGGGTGGTGAGAGACCTGGAGGACAAGCTGAGGGAGAGAGAGCTCGAGCTGCAGCAACTCAGAGAAAACCTGGACGAGAATGAAGCCGCAATCTGTCAGGTTGGTAAAACTCACTCCAGTGTTTCCTTTTTTCCCCAAAGTTTTTGTAACTTTAAAATCAGTGCTCGTGTGTTTTTTTAAATATTTAAATCAAGGACTGTGGGTGAGTTTGACACTGTTGGTCTGTGTTTGTTGCAGGTTTACGAGGAGAAGCAGAAGCGCTTCGAGCTGGAGCTGGAGGAGCTGAGACAGGGCTGTGCCACCAGGATGCAGGTGGCCTCGCAGAAGGCCCAGCGAGCGCAGCAGGTGCTCCAGCTGCAGGTCAGAACCTCTGATGTGACCTCCACAATACAGTCGAAGACCAGAAAATGTCTTTTTTTTAAAAAAAGGTTCAAGTGATGAACCTCAGGTCTTTGTCCTAAAATCAGTATCTTTGATAGTAAGAAACATTTCAGGATGTTATGCGTCCACATTCAGAATAACCAGCGTCATTTTGTGTGAAACTGGGAAATTCATAATCTCTTTAATCTGAGATGAGTTCGTAGAGATTTCTACCTTCTCTCAAATGTAATACAACTAGATTTGAGTTGGTTCGTGGTGCCTAAAGCGCCCCAAAAAAACTTTTTTAAAAACCCAACAGCAGCGTCTTTCCAGAAATCATGACCTGTTTTCTCAGAATAATCCACAGATGTTGTTGTGAGCAGTTTCATGCAGGAGCTATTTTCTTTCTCCTCCTTATCACTGTTGAAACTAGGCAGCTTAGTTAGCTTACCTCTCGTCCATGAGTAGGCGCACACTTCCTTATGCACAGTTATACGGTTGGTGAGTGTCGTTTGGCAGAAACAGAATAGTTCTTGCATGAAACTGCTCACAACAAGGTTTATGGATTATCTTGAGGAACAGGTTTATGATTTCTGGAAAGAGACAAACTGAGTTTTATGTAGTTTTATTGAAGTCGAGAGAAGGCAGATGTCTCTACAGCTGATATCTGAAACATGTCAACTCACATCAGAACAATAGATGGATAAATGACACTACAGGTATGTGGAAAAATATGTATATCGGATTTAAGGCAGAACTGTCCCTTTAAATTACACAAATCCTCTCACAATAAGAGTAAGAAGTGTGCCAGAGGACTGTGTGGCTTTGTTTAGAGTTATCGTCATCTGCCGACATCCATCACATCTAGAATCAACAGCTACCTTTTGAATAACCAAAATCATCCTGCCTGTCACGGCTGCAGGTGTATCAGCTCCAGCAGGAGAAGAAGAAGCTGCAGGAGGACTTCGCTCAGCTCCTGAAGGAGCGCGAGCAGCTGGAGGAGCGCTGCTCCTCCTACGAGCACGAGAAGATCCAGCTGGGGCCTCGACTGGAGGAGAGCAAGTGGGAGGTGAGCAGCACGCTGACGTTTTCCTCAGCAGGTAGTGATGACAGCAATAAAAAGAGAAAAGGTTGAGGCAGTAAAGTTCTGATCGATTTTATTATCTCCCATCTCTCCTTAAATCCACATTACTTTAAGCTCTGCTCATATAATACAATGACTTTTATTTTAGAGCATCAATCAGCTCCTCCATAATATTTATGATACATTTATTTCACTAATTAAAAGAAATCGATTTGACCGTGATGATTATTGTTCAGTGCACCTCTCATATATTTAAAACAGGATATAATAAATGTAGCTGTGACGCTCTGATTGATGGGGATCTTTAAGCCCTCGTCACGGTCTGACAGGCAACATAATCAGAGGTTTGTTCATGTGACAGCAGCCAGAGAACTTTTAATAAGATGTTGCTTCAGGAGTCAAACCAACAGAACAGGCTGCCTCTGTTTGAAAGAGACACGGATCAATAATAGAGCTGCTCCTCTCTGCTGTGTGAGGTGATCAGTTATCACAAAGATTCAATTAAAAAAGATCGACAGTCTCTGTGTTTGATTCCTGCGACTGATCAACTGATCATATTTGTCTTTTTCTGCCTCAAAGCTCACCGTTACTCAACAATTCATAAGATAATTTTGCAATTTGCACAAAAGTTTAATAAGATAAATGATGACTAAAAGTGTTATAAATGTATGAACACCTTTCCGACTGCTGCACGAGGAGGTTAATCTAGTTTTTATACAGGGTGATATATGAACTTCTCCTCACAGCTTCTCATTCAGTGGAGATGCATCAACATTCAGGGCCGAACACATTGTTTCTTTTTTTCATTACACGATCTGTGAGTAAGCACAAATTCAATCATTCACATGTGTCAGAGGAACCTTTTAATATCAGCCCTCTTTCTCATGAAACAGATGTTTTTTGTTAGTCAAACAGAACAAGAAACTGTAAATATTTAAGTTGTAATTGACATTTTTCACGACTTTATAGACTCATTCAACTCAACAGTAATTGTCAGTTCAGTCCGGTCTGTTCTGCTCGGTTGGGATTTTGTTTTTGTCAGTAGGTTTCTCATGTTTTTGTTCAGTTTTGGAGCAGAAAAAGAAAACACTTTTGTGTAATCATGCACATGTAAACTGTGAATGTACTTGACTGTCAAAACAAAACAAAAAGAAAACACAATTGAAACCCTCTTTAACTTCTCTTTATAATTTATGCTGGTGCTTTACTGAACTGAGTCCTGCGTGTTTCTCTCGTCCTCTCAGGTCTGTCAGAAGTCGGGGGAGATCTCGTTGCTGAAGCAGCAGCTGAAGGAGGTGCAGGGGGAGTTAGCCCAGCGGGTGGGAGAGATCGTGTCGCTGCGGGGTCAGCTCAGAGAGACTCGCGGCGAGCTGACGAACACCCAGGTCCTCCTCCAGGAGGCCCACGGCAACACCCGCACACGGACCCTGGAGCTGGAGGTGTGTGAGAACGAGCTGCAGCGCCGCAAGAGCGAAGCCGAGCTGCTCAGAGAGAAGGTGGGACGTCTGGAGGGAGAGCTGGTTCATCTCAGAGATGCTCTGGCCAATCAGGGCCCGGGAAACAGACAGTGTCAGGTGTTCCAGGAGACAGAGGAGCACCTGCTGGCCTACGAGAGCGACGAGGCGAAGGCCCAGCGGCAGAGCAGCACCGAGGCCCTGCAGAACATGAAGGTGCAGATGGACAGGATGAGGGCCGAGCTGACCTTCGAGCGTCAGCGCGCCGAGCAGCAAACAGGAAGCTTCGAGGAGGAGCGCAGGATATGGCAGGAGGAGAAGGACAAAGTGATCCGCTACCAGAAACAGCTGCAGCAGAACTATGTGCAGATGTACCGCAGGAACCGAGAGCTGGAGCAGCTGCTGCAGGAGCTCAGCCACGAACTGGAGAGCCGAGAGGAGGACGAGGGCAGCGGCAACGAGATCAACTTCGATGAGATCGCCGCCACTGAAATCTGACCCTCGTGTCTCCCCGTCTTTTGATTTGCACTACTGTCAGCTAAAGGTTTTCTCACCCACATGCACACAGATCTAATTTCCACAGAATACATCTGCAGTGTAAAATCAGCCACACTTGAGTCCTGCCTCACTGGTCTGTTCTCTGAGGAGTCTCACTTGAAAGCCGGTGACCTCTATTAGTCGTTAGTAGGCCACCTCAGTCCTCCGCCCCTCCATTAACGTCTCCATTAGTGTTAACGAGTCATCCCGCTCCCTCCGTCACAGTTTCAAGCCATGAAGTGAGTAACTTCTCCTAAACTTTAACCATCCTCCACGCGTTGGAGATGACTCCACCCTCCCCTGCTGGGTTTAGCACCACACACCCACTCTGTGTTAGCGGTCAGCGCTCATTAGTGCCGCTAATTTGGACGGAGCCCACGCTGTTGTCAGTCGACGGTAAACGTGGGATTAAACATTCAGCGTGTCACGATGAGAGAGTGAATCAGAGCGAGGTGATGCTGCTGGTGATGATGATGTGGAGAGAATCATGTCTTTTTCTCAAAACCAATCGAGCCTTTTATGTAAACTAACACGACCAACAAGTAAACAGAAGATGTTTCCAAAATACATCTACTGCCTCAAATAAAAACAGAATAAGAATGGATTAACGATCATATATGACTTAAATAAGTTGTTATGAAGCAGACAGAATTAGATCCTCATCCTGGACACTTTACTCAACATGGTGGAAACAGTATCATGAACATTGGAGGAGTCTGATGTAATTAAACTCAGCAGCATCTGGAACAAGTACGACCTGAACGCCCGACATTCAGCACACGTCAGCTTTTCTGACAGTGACATTAAATCGCTCTCCCAGTCGTGAAGGAGCTGCAGATATGGATCATTTCTGCACACGTCAAAACAGGAAACATACATTTGTGCGTTCTGGATCACAGTCGTGGCTGACAGGGACCATGAAGCCTTGTTCACTCATGATATGATGTATTTTAAAATTCTGTCCACACAGCTTTGGTTTTAAAATGTATCTCTGTACACACAAGAACACAAAAACGATCCCACACGCTCAACCAGGCATGCTGGGCTCGTAGGTGGTGACAGTCCACTACGCAAACAATACGTCAAACACCAGACAACAACATTCTGATCATCCTGAGAAAATAAAGTGATCCAAAATGACAGAACACGCTCAGCGAAGTCGTAAACTTGAAATTAGACCTCAAAGTTAAAACAAACTGGTCGTCCACTGCTGCTGTTTTAGGCTCGTGCTCATTAAACAAAACCAAAACAGGGATGTTTGAATTGAAGTAATTTAAAAGGTAATTGTTTTCTCAAACACTCAGTGTTTGTTTCTGTACACATTTGGACGAGGCTTTAATAAAACTGAGCATGTGTAACGTGATGTGTTCGACTGTCAGCTGTGGGAAAGGCAGAAAACCTCAGCAACTAAATCTAAAGTATCCATCGTTCACTGAATTATTTGCTTTTCTTACAGTGACATTTCAAAATGTCCTCCGTGAAACAGGCCGAGTGGGAAACTGTTTAAAGGATGTTTATTTTCTTCTATAAACTAAAGTCAATATCTGACACCCACCAAATATAGTGTGACAAGTGACTTCATCACATAAATATCCAACACGGCCAGAATATTCTCATCACTCGTTCCTACTGTTCTGAATTTAACCAAGTTTCCTCTGACTTCATGTAAGCGCTCTGTACTGTCACACCCACGATGGCTCTTTTATCTGGTAATTACAGAAATGACACTTTCTCTCTGTAAGAGGTGATTAAAGTTTGATGACTGTGTGGGTGAAGCGTCACTCAGACTGTATGTGACATCGCTGAAAGGGAACCGTGCACTGAGCGTTTGGCGTTTTGACCGCGGCAGGACAGTTTGTGTTTTTTTTCCACCAACCTTTCCAGTTACAGGAGCAGCTTCACGTGTATTTACTTCCCTGCACAACATGTTTGTTTCCCCGTCACTGCTGATTGAATCGTCGTCCTCTGTAAATAAACCCCCGACCAATCATAAAGTCTTCTTCCAGAGATGTCTCGTCCATCTCGCCAATAAAAACATAGCCACTGTGAATAGACCAAAGCAATGTCGCACATTATATTTTGCTCTTACAGATACGACGCCTGTATATGAACGTGTGTGTGTGTGTGTGTGTGTGGATGTTTTGTTCTGGTTCCTCTGTATAATTTTATAATCCACGATATTTGTATGAAGACATTAAATGTATATTTTCATGCTGTACATTTCTTGAACACTGTTTTTAATTAAAAAAGACAAAAATTGTGACGACTGATGGTGTTAAACTTCATCCAGAATCAGAAAAATCCTACAGATGATGCATCTACCTCGGTGACGTACACACGATTAATACTTTACAGCACAAAGTATCAAATGACATGTTAAAGTTGCAGATAAAATGAGGCTCCAGTGTAAGTTTTTAATGCTCAAATGAATGTTCAACTTTTTGTTCCCAGGCTGGAAAGGAAGTTTGTCTACCTGCATGAATCGAAGTTAAGATGTCGGTCATGTGGCCACCAGTGTTGTGACTGATTTTACATTAGAGCAGAAATAAAGTAATATAACGTGTTCCTGATAGAATTGCAGTAAAATATTACAGTTTTTGACTTCATCAGAGAAAAAGGACACAAATGTATTGAGTGCAATCTGTTGAGAGAGTGTTTGCAGATGTCCGTAAGAGTAAACAAGTTTATTTTTGTCAGTATTCAACAAGAACAATAATAGTTTTATCTGGGCTGTAATTCTGTCTCATCATTTATTCTGCAGGTTTGTTTCCTTCAGCAGGAGCAGAAATGTTTCTGCACAGCTCGTGTCTGCCATCTGCTGGTCAGCGTTTAGACTCCAACACTCGTGTTTATGTTCCTGTTTTTCACAAATTGAAGTAAAAGATTTGACTTTTTTAAGCACACAAAATAATTATTTCCCTCAGATTCTGAGCCAGAATTAGTTTAAAATTAAGTGAAAATGAAGAAGTAATTATAAGTGTACAAAAAAGTGCTGCCTTCATGTCTTCTGTTGCGTGTAAACGTTCAGGCTTTTAAAAGGCACTCGGGTTACAGTTTGTCATCAGAAGCAGCGACATACACACCTGATCAATGACACATTCACTTGTTTTTGGGAGGATAAAATGTTAAAACGACACAAAAATGTACAAAGAAGTCGTGTTGTTGACGGGCGTTGGCTCCTGGGTTGTGATAAGAGACATTTTAAGGCATCAGGAGCACCAATGTTTCGTGATTTCAGACTCTGAGGACTTAAAGTTCATTAACTGTAAATGTCTGTGACTATTTTTGTGATAACATTGTTTCATATCTTGGTTCTGAAGTCCTGTGATCTGCTGCCGGAGGCCATTTTTATAAACTCGTGTTCAGTGTTCAGGTTTCTTTTTCAAAGGTTTTTGGGGACTTTGACCACAAACAGCATGGGGTCTTTGGCCTTGTTGCTGAAGGCTTTTCTGATGATGTCGACGGCGTGCAGGTGCGTAACTCCGTGCAGAGAGACTCCGTCCACAGACACCAACTCAAATCCAGCCTGAGGAAACAACCACAGAACAAACTGTCTCTACTCTGGATCTTATGATAGCTTGAGGTATTAAATCACATTCTACGTGGTCTTTAAAAAGTCTTAAATTTAACCTGAACTGTGACCGTCGTCTCACCTTGAGCACCTCACAGGTGGAGGCGGCTCCTCCGGGAAAGATCTTCTCGATCTTCACCACCGGCTGAACCTTGGACTCCATCCCTCCTGATATACTGATGCCTGAAACATTCAAACAACACGAGTCGAGGTCTGTTGGAAAACTGTCATCAAGCAACAGATTAGACAGTAAAGTGAGATATGACGCTTGCACATCTATGTTTAAAAACAACAGTTAATATCGTGTCCGACCCGGTGACGGTATGAACGGTACCTGTAATAATCACACTAATCCCTATGTTGAAATATCTCTAGTAGTAAGTTGGATAGATTTCTGTGATTTGGGTGAACTGACCCTTTAAACGATGATAACTACAACATGATTCTGGCTTTTCAGACATTCAATCAGAGCTCGTCAGAGTCATTTACCCAGCGACTGTTTGGTCTTGGAGATGCTGACAGTTTTGAGCTTGTACTCCTGTTCGGGCTCGGAGCCGTTGAGTCCGTTCTCTGCGGCGGCCTGATGTCCGTTCACCTGTTTGCTCCCCGCCAGCTGATCGGGACTCGAGCTGAACACCTGCGACAGCAGCGGCCGACTCCTGCGAGCAGCACTCTGCAGCGTGAACACGCCGTCTTTACTCCTCTCTCCACTTTTATCCTTTTTGCTTTTGGAGTGTCCGTTTCTGGACGCGGACCTTCCTCGCTCTGCAGTCGAGTGCAGCGAAACTTCGTCGAAGTGGACGGAGCGGATGGTCCCGATGTCCGTGCGGAGGCGAGGGTGGGGGTCGTCGTTGTGGGCCAGCAGCCAGTTTGGAAGCATGGCGCTGGAGGACGGGGATCTGAGGTCTCTGGACTCTGCGTACCCGTCCACTGGTATGTCCAGCAGCGGGGTGAAGGACCTGGAGGTGTGGGGCCTCTCCTTGGACCCCCGGGGCCCCGACAGACTGAGCCTCTCCAGCTCCTCCAGCAGGTGGCTCTCCTTCTCCACCTGCTCAGCATTGTGGAGCTCAAAGCCTCCTCTGTAATCTGAACCAAAACACCACAGAAATACCAGGACACGGAAAATCACACATCTGTTTTCAGAGCATATTAAACATAAAACCGGAGGAACGTAGAAGCTGCTGACCGGGGATCGGAGTGATGAGACGCCGCTTGGGTGCTCGACCGGATATAGGAGAGCGAAGAAGAGGAGTTCGGACTGCAACACAGAGAAGAGAGAAGAAGAGAGCGTAACCACGACTGTTCAGAGCTGATCTGTGTTCGTTACAGTTCACTCAGCATGCGTCACGCACTGGATCGATACTTGAGGATGTCGTAGGCTTCGACCTCGATGGGCGTCACCGTGTTGTTGAACATGTTCAGGTCAGACGGAGGAAGCAGCATCCTGAGGAACCAGAGAAAACGCTGAGTCACCTTCAGTCTTGTGATAGATTATAAAACATTTGCAATTAGTCATCAGAATCTTTTTGTGGAACATTTGGATTTGAGAAGATTATCCTGAAGAACACTTAATCCCCTTCTGGCAGTTATTGTGTTGAGACAGGAGCCATTAAAAAGTCTCAGCAGAGTTTATTCACAGTTACAGGACAGAGACAGAAATCTTCAGCATGGAAATCCAAATTATTCTGTATATTCTAGCACCAATATCAGCTTCATATGAAGTAACATCACCAACTTCAGATCATGGTTTACTTTAATATCAATCAAAGTCAACTGAGGAGTAAATGAATATATTATTATTGGTGGAGGAAGTCATTCTTATTCTTGACTTGAGTAAAAATACTCAATTACAAGTAACATTTCTGCATTAAAAATGTTTTTTAGGTAAAAGTTTGTCAATATAATCAAGGAAATGTTTATATTACATGTTATAATGTTAGATCGTTATTACTCTAAGCTGGATTTATAGTTGGTTGAGGTAATTATTTTGTGTAGAACTGCAACTAAAAGTTATTCTAATTATGGATTAATACACTGATTATTTACTCCATTACTCGATCAACTGTTTGTAAAAACTCAGAAAATAGTAAAAAAAAAAATGGCATCAGAAGTAACTGACAGCTTCACAAACAGCTCAGATATCAAAATGATTCAAAGATAAATAAATAATCCTGCAACAGAAAAGCAGCAAATCTACAAACTACAAACTCTAATTTACCATTAATAAAATATTTGCCAATAAATGTTCTGTCAATCAATAAATCAACAGTTAGATGTATATTTCAAATGTAGTGTGCAACTTAAATTGTAACAAGCGTCTAAACGTGTTTAATATCTGTAAAAGTTAAATATTTTCCTCTCAGCTGTAGTGAAAAAGGAAACATCTGCTGCCGTCTGAGTAAATCAGTCACTTTCCTCCTTCTCACCTGACTTCTCTGAGCAGCAGCAGCTTCTCAGGTCGGTCCAGCACGACCAGCAGGTGGCGTATCAAGTTCTCCACCGACCGCTCGGCTACGTACTGTTAACCAGCAGAAATCAGTCATTCAGTATCGAGCTGAACTCAGAGCGAATGTGAAATATGTTGTGAATTATTGTGTGATTCATTCATTCTTTGGCCGTTCACAGACCAACATCACCACGTCTGAGAGCAACAGTATGTCAGTCTGTCTGCAGCAGCCAGGAAACCTTCTCACCCTTCGACACGACTTCATCACAGCAGCCACCTCCTCCTCCGTCAGCAGCCTGCGGGCCATGTCCTCCACCACGCCGAGCATCTCTGAGTTTGGCATCACGTTGACCTGTCGTCCGTCTGTGAACATGACAGAGAAGCAGAGTTTGTCTCTGCAGTCTGATGGACTTCAGCTTTTATTACTTTATATATACTAAAAATCTACCTTTGCGACCCTTGTCTGAGGACGGGGACTTGGAGCGTCCTCTGGAAGTGTCCCTCCTGCGTCCGCCCCTGAACAACAAGTTGACGAAGGTCTTGGAGCGCTGCAGGGTGCTCTTCTCCTCGGGGTTCTTCCCTTTCTGCTTCTTCTCCTTCTTCTGCTTGATCTCTGTGATTGGACAGCAAACAATAAGTCGTTGTTTTTATTTCAACCGAGCCGTCGCTCGAAGACCCGGTTCTCTCCCCGCCTCACCTGCCACGGTGACCTGGCTCTGGGACCTGCTGATGGGTCGGCTCGGCCTGCTGAGCGCCAGCAGCACGGCGGTCTTCGGGTTCTCCCTCCTCCCTCCGGCCTCCTCCGCCCGGATCACGGTGTCTCTGAGCAGAGTGGTTCGTCCCAGGCTGCGGGTGGTGTCTGCGCCCGTCCTCTGACAGGGAAGGTCCGTCTGGATGGCGGTCTCGGTTCGCTCCGACTCAGACCTGAACAAACAAAACACCATGATCACGTCTTGTCAAGTCTTCCAGTCCGTCACAGGTAAAGGGGAAAAAATAACATCATTTTTCAGTCTGGTCTTTGTTTATTAAGACGAGCGGATCCTGACCTCTGGTCCTCAGTCGAGATACAAACATCCACCATGTCTGAACCAAACGGCATGCTGGGAGGGAACATGACCTGCGACAGGCCGCTCAGAGAGCTGACAGGAGTCCCGGAGGACAGAGACGAGGCCGAGGAGTTGGAGTCTGAGCCCTGAGAGGAAGACTTCTGAGTCCCGTTGGCCACTGAGGAAGGAAGAGCACAAGAGATCGTCTAACTCGGATGTATTTAAGCCTCACACAGACAGAAACACAAACAGAAAGGCTCACATGAAACTCTAGATACATACGCTTATTGAGCCACCTGTATTCTGCCACCATCTCCTTATACGCAGGGTATCGTCCTGCTTCCTGTGAAGATATGGCCCCAGATATGCAAATGAGATACAGTAGAGAGCTTGAAACTTTCATGGGATCGCTATATTTGATAAAGAGAAACCCGAGACGCACACAGAGATCCAAAACCAAACATCCTGCTCCTCAAACAGAAACATTTCACTTCACGTCACAGTAACCTCTGACAGCTGCGATGCTTTCTAACTCTAACTGTGCGTGTTTCGGTTTCCACGGGGGGGAGAAAACGAGGCACCCCGAGACAAAACACGCACAGAACGCGGCTCTAAGCTTTGATCAGCACCTGATCCCGGCTGCCTGGTGAATAATGCACACAGCCTGGCTATTTTTCACAGCGCGAAACCCAAGCTCCCGACCAGCAAAGTGAGCGAGGAATATTACGAGTGCGTGCCAGCTGTCGGCCCTGCCACACACACCGCCGCTGTATCCGCTGCGCAGCGACGCGTGGCAGTTTGTGTTTGGTTTACCTGAGTGTGAGTGAATTAAAGATGGAAGGTAGGAAAGCAGTTCACCGTCATGCTTTCTAATAACAAGGAGTCGATATGGAACGTGATACGACCTCTTTAGTTTAGCAGGTTTTCTCTGCTATGAATTCATCTTCATTCATCTCCGCTCTCACCTTGATGGTCAGCATCACATGTGTGTGGCTCTTCAGCACCTCCACAGCGCTGCTGTGGCTGATGTCCTCAAAGCTCACTCCGTTGGCAGCCAGGATCTGGTCCCCCATCTTGATTCCGTTCTGCTCAGCCAGACCACCAGGATCCAGTCTGAGACAAATGAAACAGCAGCTCCGTAAATGTCGTGAAGAGGAGGAGAAAATGGACAGAAACATCAGGTTTTGGTGCGTACTTGGAGACGTAGATGCCCAGACCGAACTCCTTTCCCCCACGGATGTTGAAGCCCAGGCAGTAGTCGTCTGAGGTGGTGTAGAGGTGGACGATCCTTTGGAGGGCGCTTCCTGAGCTCGTCTCTGAAGGAGTCTGTCCGCTCTCCTCCACCACCATCCGCCTGTGGATCAAGTCCACCCTGGAGGATTTTCCACTCAGTCAGAATCTGACATTTTTTGTGAAATCAACATCAAAAGGATTCTTTCTTCCTCACCAGGTCGTCTTCTCCTTGGAGTAGCGGATGCCGGGCACCTTGCCGACCCGTCTCACCACCATCCTCAGCCTGTTGTTGCCCGTCAGGACCTTCACAGCGCTGCTCATGGTGATGCTCTCCAGACTGATACCGTTCACCTCCACCAGTTTATCCCCTACAAGCAGGCCGGCCTCCTCTGCGAACAAGAGCACATAATCACAGTAACCAGACATCCATCATGGCGGCACGTTACGCTCACATGCCAACACGTCAGCTCACCTGCTGTGCTGTTGTCCTCCACCTTACTGACGAAGATGCTGAGGCCGTGCTCCGAGCCGCCGCGCACGCTGAAGCCCAGCTTACCGTCCACACTTTTATCCACTGTGATCGTGTGGAGGTCCTCGCTGTCATCTCCACCTGAAGTATCACACAGATGATGTGTCAATAAGTCCGTCTCTTCATTCTCGTTTGATCTATAATACAGCAGTCGCTCGCTATCGTTGGAGCAACATCAGGAGGTTTTAAGATTATTTTAGAGGGTTTTTAGACAAAATGTGCTGAAGTACAGAACGATGGCGGACTCGTGTATCTTGGTTGTCAGGTTCTGGATGTGAACATCCTCAGAAATTTACTCTACATCCACAAGATGCAACATGCACATGAATGGAAAAGGCCAGTATGGAGATGTGATGGGATCAGGAGTCAGAACCGGAACGTTTCAAAGACAAAATCAAACATTTAAGAAGATGATGATCACAGCAACGTTTGAGGAGACTAAAGTCAGGAAACACTTATTTTCAGTGGAGTGAAAAGTGTTTTTTACACGTTTAGTGACACAAAATGGTTGTGAACTGATCACTGATCATTTATTGAATCAAATCCAGGTCTAAATTTCTAAAAGAACCCTGTAAAGTCTGTCAGACTATGAGCCTGGACCAGTGTTTTATCTCCAGCTCCTCACCATCCACAGGAGAGTTGATGAGGATGACCCGGCCCATGGGTGAGGAGGATCGGATTCCACGCCGGCGCTGCTCCTTCTTCCGTAAGAGGTTGCGTGTAGCCGTGTGTGACCCCTGAGTCCCGGGGGTCTTCTCCCTGCGGGACGGGTCTGACGAGTGAGCCATGCAGGCTGGCGGGGTCCCCTTTCACTCACGCTCCACCGGGGACTCAGCTCCGGGTGGAGGAGCCTACAGCAGCATACAGCAGAAGGAAGGGGGTCCGCTGTGTTCCCTGCATACTGACACTACGTCACGCTCACAAAACCACATGGAGATTCTGTTGCTTCTCAGCAGCTTGAGTGAGGCGGCAGCAGGATCCGTTAACTCACCGACGCAGGCTGCTCTGTGACATGACGGCTGACTCTTTGGTCCATTCCTGCCCATGATGCATCTCTCTCACCTGTCCGAGTCTCACAGGACAGAACACAAACACAAACAAAGCATTAAACACACAACATATCTCTAAAATGTCCTTCAAGATATTTTTAGTCTTTTACAACTCACGTGCTATTGACAGAAAGGCCAACAGGTGAGTGTCACAGTATTCGTGACTCCAGGTGAGGTCAGAAACAGGATTTCATGGGTTTATTTAGATCAGACTTGACCCACTTACAGTCATGAGGTCACATGGTGTTGATACCATGGTTACATGTCACTAAACCGAACCCGTGATAACAGTGTGTCGTCATGTCGTCACCTTGGGGTTCCCCCCGACCGTCTCACGGAGCTTCAGCACCCCGGACAGCGACGCGACGAAGCGCGGCGTCAAAAGGCGACATTTAACGTCAGCGTGTGATTATCGACCCCAACATGAGATTCAATTTACTTTAAATTAAGTGTTTTAATTGCTGCGCAACTTCGTAGATAATTCGGCAACAACATCAGACACTTCTGTGAACACTCATGTCGACTTTTTTCATATAAATAACAAAGAAACGCACAAAAAACTACTAAAATACTCACCACACATTTTACGTGTCAACACTTCAGACAACGAGGCGGCTTCTTCTCTTCGCTCAAACTTAAACTGACATGAGGTTGAATTCATCCCATTTTCTCTGAATTAGTGAAGCTAATTCAGCTCGTTAGCCTACCTGAGTCCATGTTGTGCAAAAAGATCCAACGCACCTGTCCGGGATATTCCTCTGACAGAAGCCCCGCCCCTCGCCCAT
>CAEMYA010000113.1:1765732-1807115 GCA_903131615.1 Diplodus sargus
GAAGTTCTGGACCTCGGTGCCGACGTCCTCCTTCACCACAGCGTACAGAGGGACCCCGAGCTCGTCCAGCTGGGGTTTCAGAGAGGACAGCTCTGCAGCCTCCTGACAAAACAAACAATTCAGAACTGTCAGTATTTTTTGTCCAACTGTCAATACATTTATTTAAAAAATGCAAAACTTGGGCTCTGATGCAGCATCTAGTCACCACTCTGCTGTCTCACTCAGTGTCCCGCCCACAATATATGTTGATTGGTTGGTTAGATGTCACAAGTTATAAGCCATCAACACTGAATTAAAAACAAAAACAAAAAGGTGCACTGTATAATTTTAGGGCAGAAATTGTAAATCAGAAGAGAAAACCAATGATCCATTTTCATGACTGTATAAAACTAAAAACTACCTCCTTAAAAAAAAAAAAAGGACAACGCAATTTTATACGGCTTTACTTCATTTATGTGGCGGACCCTGCCACCTTTCTGGCTTCAAAAGGTGTTCAGGGACCTTATCTTCGTGTGACAGCTTGTTTATTCACTTATGTTTGTATTATCACCTAATTTATATTATAAACATTAAAATCCTGAGTTTAAATTGCACCCCTTAAAAAAACATAAAATGCCAGATAATGGAAATACTCAAATAAAATACCTCAAAATGGTTCTTACTTGAGTAAACTACTTGTGATTGGTCATTCCACACTTTGACACCAAATATCAGTTATTGACCCCTGAGGTAAAAAGGCCACCGTGTAGTTTTGGAGAAGAAACTCACTCTTAATATTTACAATAATACAAACTCAGAGATATTTATTTTTTCCATAACTGAACAACAAGCAGGAAAACAACGTCCCCAGAACACTGAAGCTAGAAAGGTGGCAGGGTCCGCCACATGTAAACAAAGTCAAACAGCATGAAACTGTCAAAGAAGATCCTTCTCTTCTCCCCAAAACAACACATTGCACCTTTAAAATGTCCCTAACTTAAACCACTAAGACACTGAGTTCTAATCTGAGAGCTGTGATTGTGTGAACTGGTTACCTCTCTGCACAGAAATCATCCAGGTCTCCTCACCGCCATGATGACAGCTCCAGAGCTCTTCCACAGACTTTTAGCTTTCACCGTCTGTTTTTCTGGAGTAAAAATGAGGCAAAAGGGTTAAAAAACGCTGAGCAGCAGCAGAACAATGGTTCCTTTCAGCTCAACACACTCCACAGTATTAGAAGCATTAATAAACAGAGGAGCTCTTTTGTGGTTTAAAGCGAGTTGTGACTCACCTCCTGTCAGCGTCTTCAGATCGGTGTCCTCCAGGTACCTGAGGGTGGCTGTGAGCGGTGCAGTCAGAAACAGATCAGTGATATAATTTGTGAAACCAGCGATGATTCCGCCGACAGCAGACGCAGCGTTGAGTACCAGCTCCATTATTTCTCCTCTCTGTCCACTTTCATTCAACACATGTTGTTTCCAAACACAACTCCTCCTCTGAAACTTCACCGCAGCTGGAAGCGCATTTAAATTCCTGCTAGACTTGATCCTCCCAGTGTTTCCTCAAAGCCAGCCTCTCTTTAAACCGAGACAACTGATCAGAAGACTTGAGTACCCGCAGCTGTGTCTGATCAAGTCAAGCAGATAAAGAAGCGCCCAGAAAGACTCCAGCGTCGGTCCTCCTCCTCCAGTTCAAAGGTCACTGAGGAGGAAGAAATCTGCAGCGTCATTCAGCCAAAATATCTGCAAGTCACCAAGAAGTCTGCAGGCTTACACAAAGAAGAGTGTTGCAATTCCTTCCCTCATTTCCAAATTAAGAGGATTTTTTCCTTGTATGAGCTCATTCTGCAGGAGGTCAGTCACATGAACCTTCGCCACTGAAACCTTTTACATGATTTCACGCTTTGCCTGCTCTGATGGAGTTCAGTCAGAAACACTCAACTTAGAGTCAGAGTTACAAAAATAAACTCTGACAGTAAACTGAGTATCTTTAGGTTGTGGACATTTGAAGACGTCATCTTGGGCTTTTGGAAAACATTAACTAATCGATTAAATTAGAAAATAACCAATAGATTATGTGCTAATGAAAAGAAACATCAGTTGCAGCCCTTCTCATCTGAAATACTTTGTTTACTGCTGATTAATCAATAAAAATATGTCATCATATATCTTGTCACCACAGTCATATCACAACTAAAACCCTCTTTACATGAGTTCAAGCTGTCCTGCTCTGATGGAGTTTCATCAGACAGACAGATAAACACTAAACAATTCGGAGACAGAGTTGCACAAATAAACAGAATAAATAACAATAATGTTTATTTTAGTTAACACGCTGCATATTTTATATTTGCATGGACATATTCATCTAATTACATGTATAATGAAGCTAATGAAGTATTTAATCTTCGTGCTGGATGAGTGGATTGACAAACACCACTGATTTCATCATGTCTCGTCTGCTTCTTTATCTTCTTCCTGAAAAGAAACACAAAGTTACAAATTAACCACCCCTGAAGTGTAAAAGGCCTTTCAGGGCTAAAAGCCTTCAGAGGACCATCTTAACATCAAGCTTGTTCGAAAGCTTTCAGCCTGTTGAAAAGCTTGCTGGCCATGTTCTGGAGCATGGTGAGCCCCGAGTTTGTGGAGAGAAATAACTGAACACGGGCTAAAACACTCCTGGATGAATCAGGTCTGAAGTGAAGCTTCATTCTGACATGTTTGTCCTTTGTTCCAACATTTAACAGAGGCTATGACAGTTGCAGTGTGAATCTTAAAGTCCTGGGTAAACAGCGTGTTAGCTAAGTAAAAATAGGGCGGGTTTATTCCAGGGTTGCAGGGCTCAAGGATAGCTAAGAACACGCAGTGTGAGTAGTTGTACAAAGATAAATTTAGTCCGTAAATCATGAATATTTTTGTCATTTTCTCTTCTCTACCTTCTGGACGTCTTCGTTGTCTGGAGGAGAGTTTTCGGCCTCCTCTTGTGAAGTCAAAGGTCTCTCCTCTGCTGTCACGTCACTGTCAGCCGGAGCCGAGCTATCAGCGGCCTCGCTTGTGTTTTCCCCGTCTGCATCCTGAGACGAGGTGGTCAGAACACTTCTGGTTAGGTTTTATACAGATGTGTTCCTGAATTTCTAGCTCTAGATTCTCAACAGGCTTCCCTCTGGCTGACTTTGGTTGGTTAATTCAACACTTAGGCTTCTTCTGGACTCAAAAATCAAGTATGACACAGAAATATTCTGCAAGTTTCAGCCACCTTCTCCTGTTCCTGAGGAGGTGGAGAAGCCGGTTTCTGTGTCTCATGTTCAGTTTCTGACGTCTGTTTATCTGTAGAAAATGTCTCCTCTGGTTCGGCTGCTTCGCTCTGTGGACGACCAGCTTCATCTTCGTCAACCTGCTTGTGAAAGAGTGAAAACTATTAATGAGTAGATCTTCCTTTGTTCAGTCTGGCACCTGCCTGTTTTCATCTGTGAAAAATCTTCTAACTCTTCTCAGCTGCTGTTCTCTCCTGTCATCATGTTTAACCTCTTCAGCTCACTTTGCCTCAAATCCTCTTTTTATCACTCTGTTCATGTATCCTCTCTCTTTCCTTCCTCTTCATCTTGCATCTCTCACATCCTCATGGCACCCTGATTCAGCTTCACCTGACCTGTACGTCAGCAGCCTCACCTTCTCTGTTTGTTGACTGTCAGGGGAACGAGGGCTTCCTGTGTCTTGTATCTCCTCTGATTTGTCTGTTTTTAAGTCATCGGCGTCTTTGCTCTCAGACTGCTCAGATTCGGTGGTGTCGGCTTGATCAACTACCTGCAGAGAAGTTGTGAGTATGTTGTAGTTTAAGGATTATTGTGTCACATACGCTCTCGCAGTACCTCTACCATTTTTGTCAATTTGAGATTAATTAAATGTTTTTAACTGAATCATCCAAGTAAACAGTTGTACATCATCGTCACCTTGTCCTCGTCTTGGTCAACTTGATTGGTGCTTCTCTCTTCTACATGATCGTCACTTTGCTCCACCTCTGTTTTCTCTTCTACTTCATCGCTCTTCTGCTCCACTTCATTGTTTTCAGCAGGCGTTTCTGCAGACTCCTCTCTGACCTCAGTGCTGAGGCTACTGGCCTCCAAAAGATTTCTCTCAGGGGACTCTGGATCTGTTACCGTATCTGTAACCTTCACCTGGCGACACATCATCTACTTAAACCATCTGATGACTATTTCCACACCATGCAAGTTGAGTCATGCAATAGAAAAGTCACTTTGCCACCGAGGAAGTCCAAACCAAATAAAACACAGGAAACCAAACCAAAGGAGCGATCACAAAAGATGAAGGAGGCACCACCACCAGAAGCACACAGATCTGAGATCGACTTGTTTGTCACCTCCTGTTCAGTGTCATTTCCTGCAGCTTCCGTTTGGTGTTCGGCTGTTTCCTGTTGGTTTTCTGGATCAGGGGTTTTTGGTTTCTCTTCTGTCACAGGTTTGTTGTCCTCAGCAGCTCCTGTAGTGGCTGATGAGGTTCCATCAGACCCTGTAGGCTCCTTCTCAGGGATCTGTTAATGTGGCGGTGTTGCTGAGTGCATAATACAGTGATGACTTTGCTTTTCTGAACTTCCCTCTTTTCTCCCTTTGTCTGAAAATAGTGGATCACTCACCTTTTGAAGACTTACTGTAACAAAACAATGTCTAAACAAAGATGCACAAACTCAAAAGATAAAGAAATTAAAGTGACAGCTGGTTTAGAAAGGAAGTTTTAAATGAACTGTTTATAATTTGAGGCTAAAGCACACAAACTGAGTGTTACAGGGATTTGATCACACAACATACTTTTTTAGACTCTTCCAGTTCCTCACTAATCTGTTGCTCCTCCTCTTTTAGCCTCTCCTGGTGCAGTTCCTCCTCTTTGGCTTCCTGCCTCTCCTGCTCCAGGAGTGACAAACTGGCCTTTTTCTGCAAATAAAGAAGTGGAAAAACAACAGGACTTGTGACTGTGAGTGAGAAAAAGAATCCTACGACACCTTTACTATCCTTAATACCAGTACATTTTTTAAATGACACCTTTTAAAGGGACACCTTTGAAGGCTTGTGAAGGGTTTGACCCCCTGACCCTTTATTTCTGATGAATCTGAGGCAGACATATCGCCTCCAGACCCTGTTAGCAGTTTATGAATGTAAGCTAAAGTTAAACGGTGACTGTGTTTGAGTTACCGCAGCCCCAATAAGCTTTACAGCTTTACAGCGCTCAGCCTGAGGAGATTAGACTGTCTTAGTCTGTGTCATCCTACTGCAGGTCTTTGAAGATCAGGGTCTTGAGGTGGTTGTAGTAGTAGTGACAGCAGAGGTTTGAACAGTGTCTAGCATCTTGTAGTGGGGAGGTTTTTCTGCTACAGCATTGCATTCACAAAATAACATCTGATTAGTTATTTTCCATCCTGTAGTGATGTAATACTACACTATAAATGTAGTCCATTGTAGGTAAAGGTAGCTTTACTTGATTTAAATGAAAGAATGTAAGCTTAAACCTGTATTTGCTGGATTTTAGGCCACATGTGGGTGGATTAAGTAAAATTAGAAAACAGAGCTAAAGTACAATAACTCAGAGTTGAGAACATTTCTTGGTTTATTAGTTACTTCTATTATAATATCAACAGTTAAAAATGAAAGAATTTGTCATAAATATGCTTTAAAGAAATACAAAGTGTATTATCCTGGTGTACGTGTTGTGTAATGCTGCCCTCTGCTGACAGGTAACCTACACAGCAGCTCACCTGCTTGTCGCGCTCCACATTGGAGTTGTACTTGTACAGCCAGTGGGCGAGATACAGGACGGGATCCGCGGGCCGCTGCTCGGCCACTTCAGCCAGTCCTTCCGACAGACATCTACCCAGGTGTTTCTTTAAATACTCCGAGTCCATGTTTTGTTAATTTTCCTGTGTGGAAAAAACGAGCTAATTTATTTTAGCTAGCAACCAGCGTCGTTAACTGTTAAAACCGGCGTCAGTTGGCAGGAACTTACCCCCAAAAAACAAGTTTTATTTTCTCCTCCAGACGTCAATATTCAGCTACACAGTCAGTTTTTGTATTTTAAGTGTTTATTATGAATATCGTTAACCAAATGTCACAACTCGTTTAACGGTTAAGTCACCAAACAAGCGTTAAGCGTTGAGAAAACAAACCTTTCCCACCGACCGTCCGGATGTAGCAGTTGTGTCTCCATGGTAACGGTGTCACGCCATGAATGCTCCCCTCAATCCTTTGGTTCCTACCACAACTACTACTACGAGCACTACAACTAAATAATAATTATATTCATAAGCAATCAGTGATTATGAACCATTAAAAATCATTAATGCTATATATTTTTTCCTACCTACTGTCATTACAGCATAAAATCAGCATCTCGTGTTATCAGGCTTTCATTCTGTGGTTCTGGATGAGTTTTTGTAAAATTCATGTTTTTACTAGATAGTGATTTACCTGATACTATTTCCTTATAAAACTTAATCCTCATGGAACTGAAACAAGACCACATTTAGTACAAATGATGATTCATGTCAGAAACTACCGTAAAAATACTATTTATTAAAGTGTATGGAAAAAAACATTTTTAACTTATAAAAAATAGTATTAGGATTAAATACACACTAGAATATTATATACCTCATGTAAAATGCTACATAGGATACATATAAATACATTATATTGAATATTGAAACAAAAGTTGTTGCAAATAAAATGAAGGGACGAAAAGTTGAATACAAGTTTAGCACTTGGGCAGAAAACTAATAAAGTTTTAATATTTGTTGTAGAGAGCTGGTATCATACGTGTTTTAGTCAAACAATCTTACAAAACAATTAAGCAATAACTTAGATAAATTGTTCAAAAGTGAAGCCTCGTCATTGTTTATCATCTCAGCTGTTTTCAGTAATCTGCCCACTTGGTGGCATGAAAACACTGAAACATGTTCCACAGTCTACATGAAACCACATATGTGTTCGTTTGGATCCACTGCATCAAAAGCTGCACTTAAATCCAGGCTGTTAAACTCAATATCACCAAAGGTAATTTCAGCTCGATGACATAAAAGTCTGACAGTCATTTGATTAGACTGTGGAATATTCTCATGTCAGTTAAATATATGTGATAGTGATAAAGCCTCAGTCAGATTTCTTCAGTATATAATGCAGTGATTTTTTTCCTGCACCGTGTCCTGAAACTGGGACAGTTTGCTTACATGGGAGAGGAGAAGGTGGGAAAATTTGAAGCAGGCTCCAATTCCAAGAAAGAGATGACACCCAGTTAACATTTGTAATCACAGATATCGTTTTCCTTGTATAATCATACTACACACCTTTCAGCCAAATATAGCCTTCACGTCGGCAGGAGGAGTCACCCAATCACAGCGCAGATGCAGTCCTGTCCCTCTCACTGAATACTAAGGGTTTTTTTTTAATCAAATCTAATTAAAAAAAGTGCAGTTTGACCTTGGACGGCTTCACTCCAACATCATTAAGTAGTTGTTTGTCTTCTTTCTTCCTCTTCTTCTTCCAAACGTCAAACATTGGTCCTTATAAAGTTATCAGTCTCTACTTTCATTCATCTTAAAGGAGCTCTATGTAATAACTGGTAGCAATTTAAAGGTTTTTGAATCACGTTTATATTTTTATAGACCATGTGAGCAGACTGTAATGTGACCTGAAAATGGAGATCTTTCTCTTCTCTCTTGGTTTCCTACACAATCCTGTGGACAATTTGTTTTACTTTGTTTAAAGCTGCTGGATTGTTGATTTCTTTGTGAAGGACTCAGGATGGATTTTCTGTAGCAGTCTGAACGATGTGACTGAACGCAGGTTCTGGAGAGCCTCGTCTCAGAGCCTCTCTGTGCTCCACTAACAGACACAAACAGTAGCTAACGTTAGTTTAGGAGTCCGATAACAAAACCTAACGACTGGCTTCCACGACAACACAGAGCCTCTTTAAGAGGGAGTATGAAGCATGTTCAAATATTGTGCCCACAATATTTTGAAGATGTATTTTTTGACAGGGAAAGATGAAGAGAACAAAAACACAGCAGGTCTACAGGTTTGAGTAAAAAGAATAAATGGACAATTAAAAATCATTATGCTGCCCTCTAGTGGTTCTACTGGCAACAGATGTTCTGGGGGAAAAAACATTTCTACTTTATTGGTTCCTCGTATAATCATTTGTGCAAAGAATTATTTGTGTAGGCCAAAGTCAAAGCTTTACAAACACACTGTTCGTAAAGGCTTCTTTATCAGAAATCATCAAATACAATAAGAAGCTTCTAAAAGTGTTCCTTTGTCTTTAAAAAATAAATGTTGTCATTCTCCAACATGAGTCACCTCAGAAAGAAAGAAAGAAGACAAAATTCAGTCAAATGTCAACAATATATCTTACAGCTGGCTCAAACAAAGCTGCTTCATCAGTTGGTGTTTAATTCATGATTAAGATTAAGATAAGTAAGATTTATGGCAGTTATTTTTATTATACATCCACAAAAGGCTTCTGTATTTTAAGCTTTTTACCAAATGTTTTTGACACTGATTATTCCATTATGTCTAAACAAGAACTGAGCCCTGCATAGATAAACATATATCAGTCTGTGCATGAGTTAGGAAATGTACAATGGCACATGACATGTCAGTGATTCATAAATCAAAAACACGTGACGAAATTAGGCGAGTAATATTAAATAAAACATGTTTTTTTTAACGTTAAGTGTCCAACAGAGAATGTGCCAAACTTTCCTTATAATCTTCTTCACGACAGTTTGATTGATATTTTTCCTGACCAGCTCTTCGGGGCGGATCAGTTGGATAAAAGCCTTCATGCTGAGATGAATCTGCGCTCTCAGATCTGCAGCAGCTGCAGCAGCGCGTCGCTCCTCCTGCGCTGCAGCGGCACTTCAGGTCAAACACCCGGTGACGGAGTTGTAAATGCGCCAGACCGACTGAAATGCGTGCAGGAGCGACCAGCTGTGTGGGAAACGGGAAGCGGCTCCGCTGCTGAAGTGTCAAAGGTCTGATCTGATCCTACCTGCAGCGGCTGCTCCGGTTTCACTGCAGGACACCAGTGCGTCAGCAACAGCTGTCCCGCAGCCCCGCAGCCCCGCGCTGGCTGCCAGAACGGGAGAATTACGTCCTCGGTGTGAGGCTTCACGCAACACTTGATTTTTTTTTCTTCTTCCTTCTCCAGTTTCTTGGATTCTGTGGGAATATTTTTTTGCTTTATCGTGCAAGGTAAGTCTCCACCTGCCCTCTGGTGTCTCCTTAAAGATGAGCTGCATGAAACTCGGGTTATAAGAGCTTCCTGTCGGGCTGCAGGCTCAACGAGCTGCACGACTTTCGGTCCGTTCTGTCTTCACCGGTGAGTTTGCTGTTTTGTGCCTGGATGAAAAACACCAAAATCGACATCTTCATGATTTTAAAATAGCGAGGCAGTTTGGATGTTTCGTGTAATGATTGGATTTTTTTCTCTTCATTTGAATCTTGCTAAAAACTTACACAGTTTTCTTCTAGTAACACTAAACCTGTCTGATGTTACAGATCAGTTTTCATTCAAAGTAAATAAACAGTAATTAACGCAGAGAGGTTTTTTTTTAATAAGAGCGTCTTTGTCTAATAATAAACATGAACCTGTAAATGGAGCTCGGGTCAAATTTGGAATAGATTTATGGCTTCTTGGCGGTGTTTTTAAACGTGTGTTTGTGTTGTGAAGGTGCACACACACACACACACACACACACACACACACACACACACACACACAAGCACAGGGTGTTTAACTGTTACTGTATCTACAGTATGAGAGGGGGGAAACTGCGCATGAGCATCACAGCAGGCTCCTGTCTTCACCTGCCAGGTGAACCTCTCGGCTGTCATGTCCAGTGTGGACACTTTGCAACCTTCTCAGTCCCACCATGCCTCCTCCCTCAGGGGGCACGCTGTTATTTTTAGCCTGTGTCTTCATGGCAGATGGGCAAGATACTGTGATGCTGTGGATGCTCATGCCCCTCCGCTTCTCTGCCGTTAATCCATGTTGCCCATATCAGAGGTGTGGGACTGCAGAGACGGCCTGGCTCCATGCAGGCAAAGCAGATCTCTGGTAGCCAGATTAGATCCTGAGAGAGTCCACCTGAAACTCTTATGTAACAGGATGGAGCCCCAGCAGGAGGCTCACTGCAGGTCTGAACGTGGCTGTGGGTCCTCAGGTGGTGTTTTAAGCTCTTAGAGTGAGTTTTGTTTTCATTTTCCTTCCACATTTTCATTTTAGAACCTTCTCCATGCTGCATTCTCCTGACAGCCTTTAATTTGCTGTCACATATGTGGCAGAGAACACATGTTTCTGTAGCGTCCACCATACGTAATATGTAAAGATATAAAGATGTATCCAGGGTCTTCCTCTGCCTGGGAGCGTTTGTGTGTCTCGCATCACATGTTCTTGGACGCAGAAGGTGTCGGTTTTGAGTTTCTTTCACCAAGTGCGACCATGTGACTGCTTGGCCAGGCCTCTGTATTTTCCAGAGTATTCAAAAGGTGAAATAAGGTTGAAGATAAGTACATTTTTTCCCCTCAAATTATATAGTCTCTTGGTTGTGTGTTCATTGTGCACTTTTGTTGTTTTCTCCATCAGAATAACAAGGTTTCATTTGACGCAGATGGTTCGAACATGAGCAGCTCCGTCATGGACGTCTGTGTTTTTAAAGCAGTTGATTGGTGTTATGAATATGATAATAGCTCCCCCTGGTCCGTCACAAGCTGGATGGAATATTCTCCGTATCACTTCCACATGTAATCTACTCAGATTTCTCTGCAGTGAGCGCAAAGGCCAAATGGGTCAGTTTGAGACAGTAGGAATCTGTTTAGAACGCTCCAGCAAAGGGTTACAATATTCCTGGTGATCCAAAAAAGTTCAACTTACAGCTCAATTTACTTTATTTGTCATCTGCTAGTTTAGATCCAAGACTGTGCGGTCGTTGACCCTGAAGGCTCATATTCTGCTTGAAACATTATATTATTATGTTATAATTATCCAGCAGGCTTATGCGGTTGTCCTGAAACATTAACTCGTCCACGCTCCGCCAGAGACACATTGTTTGGCTGCGTCCTCTAACAAAAGTCTGGATTTATAAATCAGTAGGCCTATATGTCTCTGCTAGCCCCCCGGCTGCACCGGGGAGATTACCCGAGGTCTTCACAGCTTTTCGGTATGCAGCGACAGAAGCATACCGCGAATGACAGCAGCTGTCCTCTTAGCAGCAACATAATGCATGTAGGGATGTATTGCAAGCGAGTCCGCTGTGCACACATCTGATAAAGACATCAAAGGGGCTTGACCCTGAGTCGTTACAGAGGCCACGAACATGCTGACGATTTCCAGCCTGGTTTGACTTAGCATGCCGCGATGATTTTGAAAACTGCATCAGGTGGCAACAAACAGTAAAACGATGCAGTGGGAAGCAGGAACAGGTGGAGAGAGGGTCTGTTTTAATGTGGCTCCCTATAGAGTTTGAAATACAAGGTTAACTGGTGGGTGACAGGGTGTTGAAGGTGTGTTGCGATCTGACCCCGTGAGAAAACAGGGGGAACGGGAGCACGGCAAATGTCAAAGGACGTGTGGATAAAAGCTCTTGTTTGCTCTGTAGATCTGTTGTTTACAACTTGACCACATACCAGGAGGGGGTAAGTGCTGTATAATGAGGGGAGTGAGATGCTTGAACCCCCAGCACCTTCATGACACCAGAGCTGAGCCAATAAGTCATTAAAGTTGATGAATATATAGATATTTATGCCACTTATTTAAGCACAACTTCATTTTAACGTGTTCTCTATTAAATTAGGATTCAGTACAGGATATTGGAGACATTTTCTGCTCATCTTAAGTTGTCCAGGGAGTGGCCCCTGATAGTTTCCATGCTGGTATGACTGACTGATGAATGATGACACTGTCACAGGAAGTCCAGGGATCAAACGCAGCCTCTCTTCCTGCGTGATCTCGTGTTGCCTCTGTGACAAAAGCCAAAAGCTAGTTCGGTTAGTTTCCGGAGGTGAATATTGGCATTCGCATTCCGCGGCCGGCTAGTGTAACGAAGAGGTGTCTACATTACTCCGTCTATATCCTCAACTGGAATGTCATAGGTCACATGGCCTTTCGTGACATGCAAGGTGATATATATATTACTGTCGGGGAAGGCTTCTGAAATCTGTCATTCCCCGCCCTCTTCCTCAGAATGCCTCCGTACACAGTGTGACTGAACCAGCAGGATCATGTAATGAGTCGATTGTCTTCTGCTGGACTCTTAAAATCAAACCAGTGGCGCAAAGTAGGCGAGTAGATTTACTCAAGAACTGTGTTGAAGTAGCATTTGAGGTTTGAGGTTACTATTTAGTTCACAAATTTAGATTTGACATAAAACTACAATCACCAACTTGTAATTATATGCCTGTTGCAGTTCACAGTCATGTCTGTGCAGACTCATAGTATATCTGAAGGCTTTAAAGGAATTTAATAAAAAGAATGAGTGTATTTTGGGGAAAAGGGAAGTTAGCGGTATATTTACGTGATGTATGATTCCAGTGAATGATTTCCCGTCAGAAAAATGCTGTCACCACGTGGAGACTATTTTTACAGAGGACAGATGGAAAGCTTCACATGGCGCACGACAATTCTTTAAATATGGATGTTGCTGCAAAGAAGCGTCATGTAATTGCACTGAAGTGTAAAACACGGATGCCTCAGACACTTCAAGCAGCACAAAAGATCTGGAAAATCACCACAGTTTCATGGTGCGCAACCAAGATTTGTGTCTCCAACTCAGTATCTGATCAAATGTGAGTTATCTCCCCTTCTGTTCCTGATGCATTATGATGTCAGAATAAAGCTGACCTTTAACTATTTGGACTGAAAACTTCATCACTTCACCAGTTACCCTATTTGATATTTATGTCTAATAGCAGATGGATTCTTGGGCATGTTTGTGACCTTTGAACACCAAAATCTAAGCAATTCATCATTAATAAATCCAAGAGGATGTTTGTGCCCAATTTGAAGACATTTTCCCAAAAAACATAACGCTGGTTCTGGTTTGGTTGTCGAGGTATGAAAATATAAAATAAGCTTACAAGATCCCATGTTTCAGTTGTTTGAGTTGCCAGCTGTTGGATAGCTTTACGCAACCAAACTACCTGGTTAAGTTTACATGACGTAACATACTTGACGTAAGTGAAATAAATTCAAATAAAGTTTAGATAAGTCAACACTGACTTTTTGCTGCATATGGGACACGAACACCAGAGTCAAAGTACTGTATCTGCTTCATCCATCCATCATCCCCCTCCTCCACCTGGCTTGGCCTTTCTTGCTCTTTATATGTCACCTGACCTTTTTTATGAGGGGTTTTTGGATGAGTCTGAAGAATCACCTGTAGGCAATTTGAGTCTTAAGTCAGATAGAAGCACCTGGGCTTTTTTTGGACATGTTTTATGATGAGTATAAGCGTGATAGACAGGATCTATTTTAACTGATACTGAATATCACTCTTGCCTGTACTCTTGGCCTGTTAGTGTGCACAATCACGCAATGATAAATGTAGCTACAAAACTCAACACGGCGGCAAAACATATTATTTACCTAACTGACGTGGGAGACAAGGCAACAACCGCTCGGAGAGGCCTTTTTTCAGATTGGCAGGCTTTCAATTGAGCAACCAAGCTTTTTTAAAAAAGAACACTTGATGGCCTCAGCAGTATCGGTGTGATGTAATGCAATCAGGAAACGTTCACCATAAGCCGCGGAGAAACACATCCATTCTCAGGATGTGTATTTTAAGGTTGGCTCACGGTCGAGTGCAGCGGGGCCCACGGCTCACAGATTGGGGGGTTTTGTAACGGGACGATGAGGGTAGTGTGACGGGAGTAGGTGTAGGCTGACCAGGTTGCCTTGTGACCAAACTGGCACTGAAAAACTGTCAATATTGGTAATAACTCTAAAAGGTTTCTCGTGTTGGATGAAGGAAATACTGACCCATGTAGTTTAAGTCCTTGAGGAGAAAAGAGTCCTTGTAAATCGTGCTGGAGTGATTAGGAATGAGGGCTTTGCTGAGTGATAGTGTTAGGGGGGAATGGTTGTATGAAAGAGGGATTTAGAGCTTCAAGTGTCATGTAGCAGGATGTTGAGGGGGTTGTCAAGTGCGGTTGAGGGTGCGGAGTCGGAAGCTTAGTGTGTTTGGAGCTCCGTGTAAAATAGAAGGTAGTAGAGAGAGGAGTCAGCTCGGTAAGATAAGTTGGCATGCTGTCCTGTTTATCGGAGGGATGTGAGGCGCAGAGCGAAGGCACAGCCAGGAAGGAATGAGCAGAGTCATCGGGCCTCTGAAACACGACGCTCCGTCTTGATTGCCTGTAGCAGCTGGGCAGCCACCGTATCTGTGTGAACGTGTGCGTCTCCTCACATGTGTTTGAATGCATAATTTTCTGTTCAAGTGAGCTGGTTTGAGGGGGTATTATCCTACATTGGTGTGTGCGACCGCTGTCCATCAATGTGTGTGTCTCTTGTTGCGATGTTGATTGCTTAGCCTGATCTCTTTGTATGTGCGCTCTTAAGAACTTATTTGTCTGTTTTAGTGATCAATGACATGTCTGTTTTATATGTGTAGTCGCTTTATCTTAGTTTAAGAAAATCCAGACATTACTGCAGATTAAATCAGATTAAAAGGCAACAGCAAAAATGTCATATTTTGTAGAACTTGCTTACTTTGATTGATCTGTGTTTCCGAGGGATTTTTTGCTTCACAGCTGCATATTCAAACAACTTTATTTAAAAGGTAAGAAAGTTGATTTGTGAGTCTCATTCCTAACTTCTCAACTGACACTTTGGGATTGTTGGTCGGGTCAGCTGCCATCGCAAAGTGTCAGCATTGGACAAGTTGTGAATTCTTATAAATTGGACCTTTTAAATACATCTATTGTTAGATTAAAGTCAGCTTTAAATCATGCTGTGTTCTTTTGAATTCATATACAAGCTTATTTACATCTAACCAATTAATGCAACATATGCAAAACTTGTTTCAGTGATTTAGAGATTTGTACATACTTGACTGGTTAAGTGGTTGTAAAATTAAATGATGGTAACTGATATTTGTGTAACAGTGTGATCTCTTGGTTTATATTCAAGGGTACATCCTATGTTTTGACAATTATTGGAAGGATTCCATACAAAGGCTGGATAATGCACGACTTTATTATGTCCATGAAAGCAGAAGTCTAACCTCAGCTGCTCCAGACGAAACCACACTGGTTGCTAAACACATCAAAGGATGTAAGCAAATGCCACTTGGAACCGATATGGACCGTCTGCTAATCTAATATGTAATCTGATGTACACAAGTAATGTCATGGGCTCTTTAGAACGGTGGGAAGGTCCAAGCTATCGTCCTAAGTGTGTCTAGTCATTTTGTATCCATCTTGACACCTTTAAGTACTGGTGGTGTCGAGAGGGGAGCAGGTTCAGAGAAGTAGCGCACTGGGCGGAGGGCAGGAACGAGGGAGGGTGAACTTGGACCTACGATCATCACTGACCACAATGGTTACCATTTTTTTTGGTCTGTTACACCTTGAAACAAAGCCGTGTCTACATGTGACCCATAACTGATTTCAGATGTTGAGTTTAGTGTTGTTCCTAGTGTTGTATTTGTATCCTCTGCTGTAAGTTATGTTTATGCCTGCGTGCATCTATTGGTTGGTTAGTTGGCAGTAAGATTTCACAAAAAATATTTGACAGATTTCCATAAAACCTGTATGGAAGATGGGTTTAGTAATTTACTACAATTACTTTCGGTGTGGATCTGGATAAACAATCGACATTTTCATAAATCTCTCAGTGAACGATGCATGGATCTTGAAAAATCAGGCATATTTAGGTGGCTGTTATGTGCGAGTGAGTAAAAGTTGATGCTGATCCAGATACAAATTCAGATCTAGCCGATTGAAATGTTTGTTTGATATTGCAATTGAATTAAAGGGGACTGTTGAATAACTGATACAAAAAGAGACCAAAGTATCACAAAGGTATCACTAAATTTTTATAGAAATGTTTGTAGGAGAACTTTTTCCTTCTTGCCTCTCTCATTGATTGGCTCATGAACCCGTCATATTTGTGTTGGATGTATCAGTTTCATCTCTAAACCTTTGAGGGTTTTGAACAAACAGGGTGGGAACAACTCACATCACACCTGCAACACACCAGTGTTTACTGGATTAGGAAATTTCTTGATTAATTGATCAACACATTTGTTGGTAGAGTCATGTATTTTTAAAGCATTGAAATCAAGTTGAAATGTTAATGGTTAAGTCATGGTCGTAGTCCATTTTGTCTTTCACTACATCGAACCCATCTTTAATCTGTATTGTATTTGCATTGTCCTCCCTCCAGCACCTTTTAGGGAAACCCCGGTGTGGTGGTATCCCTTCGCGATGCGAAGATGGCGACCCTGCTCCCTCCCCCAGGCACTGATGTGTTCCGCCGGTTCACCCAGGAATCACTGGTGGAGATCGAGAGGCTCAAGGAGGAAAGTAAAAAGGCTGCAGAAGTAGCGGGCCAAGAGGAGGAAGAGCCACTGGGCCCACACGCTGACCTGGAGGCAGGCAAGAGTCTGCCCTTGATCTTCGGAGATCCTCCACCAGAGCTGCTCAACACACCTCTGGAGGACCTGGATCCCTTCTACAAAGCACAGAGTGTCAGTCTGAGCACGTCTGGGTTCACATGCAAACACACTTGATGTTTAATGATCTTGACTTTGGCTTCACATAACCCTGCAATTTGGCAGGATGTATTACTTAAATTTCAGTTAGTACAGCTGCATATAGTATCACTTACGCAACATATACGATTTCATTTGTGGTATGCGTTACATTTAAATGTTGAAGCATCATTTCAAGATTGTCATCACTATGAATTTATGGAAGGATTTATGGATTTATACAGATAATCTCTGTGTTTTTCAGACATTCATTGTGATCACCAAAGGAAACACGATCTTCAGGTTCAACGCTGAACCGGCTTGCTACATTCTGAGCCCCTTTAGTGTGGTTAGGAGAGGAGCCATCAAAATTCTCATACATTCATATCCTTTGAACTATTGTTGCCTGACCTTTTGAATTGTTGAGTGTACTTGGGTTCAGACTGGTCTTAAAGTGATGTAGATGCTTAGTAATGACTGTGGAGGGGAAATGTTTGCTTGTACATATAATGTCCCTCTTTGTTTCCTTAATCCTGAATTAAATTATTTAGCATGTTCATCATGATTACGATTCTATCGAATTGTGTCTTCATGACGATGAGCAACCCACCAGCATGGAGTAAAACTGTTGAGTGAGTACTTCATAACTGTAGTTTACCTGTTCTATATTCAACACTACTTATATTAACTTGTGTTCCACAATTTCGTCCTAGGTATGTTTTTACCGGTATCTATACCTTTGAGGCAACAGTCAAAGTGTTGTCGAGAGGTTTCTGTGTTGGATCTTTTACATTCCTTCGAGACCCATGGAATTGGCTAGATTTCATGGTGATCAGCATGGCGTAAGTATTTAAATGTTCCTTCTAATCTAATTATGTAGTTGCACGTTTTATCAGAAAAATGTTTGCGATGTTGTTATCATTACATCTCATTATTAATTTTTAGTTTAAGTGCATAAATTGCTGCTGAACAGAACTGACAAACAAATCAACAGGCACAATCAAAGCTGTTGTAGACGAACATTTGTAGAATCTTTTAGGCATTTTGTCTGCACAGTTGTAATACAACGCTAGAAGGAAAAATTTATAGATAATATCTGAAGTCTTCTCTGGCTATTGGCTTTGATAAATTGTTTTATGCCTTTCCACAGATACGTCACTGAGTTCGTTGACCTTGGCAATGTGTCAGCCCTCAGGACATTTCGTGTGCTTCGAGCCCTAAAAACAATTACTGTGATTCCTGGTATTTATCTTGTTATATATGTATATATATATATATAAATGTATATGTATCATATGTGGCTGAGTAAATTACTGAGTTCCTAGAAGACAGTATGTGGCTTTTTTTGTTTTTCATTTAAATTGTCGGATGTAATAGCATTGTATTTTGGGACGAGATTACGTCTACATAACTTTATAGAATATAAAGAATTTGTAATATTTCTAAGCATTTGTTGTTGACTTTCAGAGATATGCCACTGACATATAAATTGTATTCCGTCAGGTTTGAAAACCATCGTGGGCGCTTTGATCCAGTCAGTGAAGAAAATGGTGGATGTCATGATCCTGACTGTCTTCGCTCTCGCTGTTTTTGCCCTCGTTGGCCTTCAACTTTTTATGGGAAATCTGCGTCAGAAATGTATACGATGGCCCATCAACACAAATGAAACTGAATTTGAATTCTTTAACACCACCAGCACATTTAATGACACAGTGTACTTCAACAACACCATGGGGCTCAATGAGACAACATATAACAGCACCTTCAATTTCATCGAATATATTGAAAACGCAGGTAAGTTTGACGCTTATTATATCGCTGATTCTGTCCTCAGTGGTGAAGATTTGAGTATTTCTTTTCATGTTTGGTTATAGACAATCACTATTATTTGGAAGGCAGTCCAGATGCTCTACTTTGTGGAAACAGCTCCGATGCTGGGTATGTATTATCCATATTCGGTGACGTTCAATGCCATTTGCATGTTAATGTGAGGCCAACCAAGTTCAAAAACCATTTCACAACAATCCAATGTAAAATGGGTCTTTTTGATATTTATGACAATTGTGTTATGTTGAGTGGGATCTGGAGGCTTGGAGAGCAATTGTAGCATGCCGACTCTCTGTTGATAGGAAGTGCCCAGAAGGATACACCTGCATGAAGGCTGGGAGGAACCCCAACTTCGGCTACACCAGTTTTGACTCTTTTGGCTGGTCCTTCCTGGCCCTCTTCAGACTCATGACCCAGGACTACTGGGAGAACCTTTTCCAGCTGGTTGGCACTTCTTTCATCAGTTACATACATGTTGATGCCAATTGATTTGGAATGTTCCATCTTAAAATGAAAGTTATGAATAGATATTTGTTCTTAGTTCTCGTAGCTTCTTTTTTGCTCCAAACACAGATCCTGCGGGCAGCTGGTAAAACATATATGCTGTTCTTTGTGGTGATCATCTTTCTGGGCTCCTTCTACCTCATCAACCTTATCCTGGCTGTAGTAGCCATGGCTTATGATGAACAGAATGAGGCAACGCGGAGAGAGGCACTGGAGAAGGAAGAAGAGTTCCAGCGTCTATTAGAGCAACTCAAGGATCAGGAACAGGTAACTTTTACAGCCAATAAGGTCAAAGCTAATCAAGCTATATTACTTTAACATATCTGCTTACAACTTAAAGACCAGTTTAAGATCAGTTAGAAGAAATGAAAGTCTGTTGCAACATTTTGTTATGTTGCAATCTAATTTATTTGTCAACAAACAACAAAAATAGTTTGTAATAAAATTGAAGTACTAGTTGTAAGTGCTGTTGTACATCTACTGAAACAGGCCCTTCTTCTTGGGAGTCGAGCAACTCTGACAAGTAAGAAGACACTTAGTCATCATACCACATCTGAGATGGCCGATGACGAACGGAGCCTTGAACATGATGAAATTATCAAAGATTGTAATGGGAGACTCATTCCCCGTCTGTTAGTCAGAGCGCCCACCATGGTCGAGGTTAGTTGTCGTCTGGTCATGCTTTTTCTAACTTAAGCACATCTGTTTGTTTTAAACTTCAAGGTTTGATTTGATTTGTGATACTATCAAATGACAACAGACAGATTTACTGACATGTTTTACAGTCTGCTGAAGATTATGAACTCAAAGAGAAGTCGGTTGGCTCTGTGCACAGCATGCTTCGACTGGACGAACCAGGCCTGACACACAGAACTGCGAGTATTGCAACTGTGCTCACTGCAGCTGCTATGGAAGGTACAGTGCAAATCGAGTTGAAAACTCAGCTGATAACGCACCAGCGATTGTCAGAATCACAGATAGAATCCCTGAATATAGGATTCATGTTGTTGATGACACAACAACACTATAATGTCTTATTCAGGGTTCTGTTTTAATGCTACGCTGCAGGGTGTAAGAAGCATCAATACGTGCCAAGTTCCTCCAGGGAATGTAGAAATACACACGGCTTAGTTGCAGGTTCTTAGTGGAGATGCTCTAATGTGAGCTGTAATTGCTTAGATTATCAAGCACTTGTTAACGTTATACGCTCATTTATCCAAGGCCAATACAGTAGCATTGTTGAGCTCGCCATAGTTGGGCTAATCACATTGTGTGCTGAGAAATCTCTGTCAACATTCAGTTTCATGCCCCTCGTGGTGTTAAGCTTTGGCTATTTCAACTCAACTACAACTGGGCACAGCCGAGACATGAATTTTAATGTTGCTTATCATTGCTCTCTGTTAACTGAATCACTTAAAGATACGCCTAGACTACCTAATTGTTTATCTGTCTCTGTCTAGAGTTGGAGGAGGCTCAAAGGCCGTGCCCACCTGGATGGTACAAGTTTGCCGACAAGTTCCTGAAGTGGGACTGCTGCCCGCAATGGGTGGTCTTTAAAAAGTGGATGTACTTTGTGGTGATGGACCCTTTTGTCGACCTGGCCATCACCATCTGCATCGTGCTCAACACCCTCTTCATGGCCATGGAGCACTACCCAATGACCCCAGAGTTTGATAACATGCTCTCAGTGGGGAATCTGGTGAATATGCACCACATTCAGTTTGAATCACGCTTGTGTTGATTGAAATTTTATCAGTGCCTGTAAAAGAAATGTATGTCCCTACAGGTTTTCACTGGTATCTTCACAGCAGAGATGTTCTTCAAGCTTATCGCCATGGATCCCTACTACTACTTTCAAGTTGGATGGAACATTTTTGACAGCATCATCGTCACTCTCAGTCTGGTGGAGTTGGGGCTGGCAAATGTCCAGGGGTTGTCTGTCCTCAGGTCCTTCCGTCTGGTAAGAAACAATGAACTTTTTTCTATCTGTTTACCACAAGTTTAGTCACTACATTATTATTCACTTTATCTGTTTGACCCTTTCCTGTGTTGGAGATAGCTTCGTGTCTTCAAACTAGCCAAGTCCTGGCCAACTCTCAACATGCTGATCAAGATTATCGGTAACTCAGTTGGAGCTTTAGGAAACCTGACGTTGGTGCTGGCCATCATCGTCTTTATCTTTGCCGTGGTTGGTATGCAGCTGTTTGGCAAGAACTATAAGGACTGCGTGTGCAAGATTGCCTCAAGCTGTGAGCTGCCACGCTGGCACATGAACGACTTCTTCCACTCGTTCCTCATTGTGTTCCGTATCCTGTGTGGGGAGTGGATCGAGACCATGTGGGACTGCATGGAGGTGGCTGGAACTGGGATGTGTTTAGTTGTCTTCATGATGGTCATGGTCATCGGAAATCTAGTGGTGAGTGTAACTATTATTCATTCACTACTGTCCCCTTTCTTAAAAAGACAAAAAACAGAGCTAGCGGGTGCATGTTACTTCCTGTTACCAGAGAGATGATAAAATACAATCCAAAAAGGGTAGTTTGAGCATTAGATCTATGAATTTGAGGCTTATCCAAGCCAAAACACCATCCACAACATGCTGGGAAACCTTGGGATCTGTCAACTATGCTGAAGAACAAGTACACCCCCTTCATGGTAATGGCACTCCCTTTCACAGTGGACCCCACCAGCAGGGCATTTCTCCACACCGCAAGACCATTAATGGCCTGAGGAACGTGAAAAAGACCTCATGGTGACAAAGTGTCGACATAACCTCCCAATTCCCTGGATCCTAATCTGATTAAGCAACGGGACTTGCTGAAAGGAGTCAGATCAATGAAGGCTCCACCAGGAATCGAATCTGGCTCTAACCCATGCTTGTGGGGCCACTGCCATTGGAGAGTGCTGGTGTGAAGAGGGGATCTTCTTGGTCTGCAACAGTATTTGGTGCTTGTCAAGCTGTACCCACATCGGACCCAATGTCTTAGTCCATTTTTTGTTCTGGCTGAACATATAGAAAGTTGTAAGGCCTGACTGGATGATGTCACTCAGATCAATTTCACTTAGATAAAAATAGTTGTTTCCCAGTTTACAATCAGGTTAAATAGACAGGATGATTTTTTTATCTTGTGGCTGTGCTGACATCACTTTTCCCAGCACACTGTAAATCTTTAGTAGAGGGTCATTCCTGAGCTTACAGATGCCGTCACTCAACAACACATACCGTACTCAAACTCTGAGCACCTGTCACTGCTGTGAAGCTGTAAAGCTGACAAACTGTTTTGAAAAATCTCTCTAAATCTAGCAGTTATCTTATTATAATGCCAGGAGATTCTGTGGCCTGCATGTCTTAGCGGTCTGTTGTTAACCCCTCAGCTGAGAGATGCCAAGGACAGACAGACACAGCTGGGGGAGAACATTTTATTCACCAGGGGGCTTCACAGTATCTTAGGTATAATAGTATAAGTAACACTAAACAACACTGAAAACGACTAAGTATTTGCGAATTTCTGTTTTGTTTTTTTTAGCATCAAAATCTGAATTTAAAAGTTGTTTGAGCTTTGAAATAAACACAGATGTTAACATATTCTACTGCAAAGAATATCTCCATATATTACTTAATATAATTATTTGAAGTTGAACTAACCTTTTCACACAGAGTCTTGGCAAATTTGGAGGCAGTAGAGTTTATGATGCTTAGTGAAGAATCCTGAGTGTCGTGAGCACGGAAATACTGTCCCTGACATTTCGTCTTGGCCTCACAGAACAAGGACGTACATATAATACAGTTGATCACTCAGACATGATTTCCGCATCATATTTAATGATGAGAGCCAAAACAATTTCCTGTGAGGTTATTCATAGAAATAGAAAGGAAATGGCTCATCGTCAAGTTGACAAAAGTATTGGGATGGCCGCACCGTGCCAAAATTATCATTGCTTTTTTGTGTGTCACACTGATCCCCAAGCCTCCATACAGTCATCTCACATATAAATGCACACCATTTGCTCTGACATGAAGGCAAATAGTATACTTACACACTTCACGGGAGGGGGTTTCTATTTAAATCAAATGACTTAAGCCATCAAACAGTGGTTTTGACCTTGAGTATGTGCTAAGATCCGGCTCAAGTAAGCATGCTGCCACTGAGGGAACAAACACAGACAGCTGAACGAGCAGAGCTCAGGTGGCAGGGGGACTGGGTGTTAAGGAAAAGTCATTTGATAGCAGATTGGATCGTAATTGATGAAGAGGTAATCACATTGGGCCATCAGCACCACAGCATATGGGGCAGAGTTGATTTAATGTGTATGTTTAGCGACAAATGCTGCCCACTTTGTGATCATTACCTTTCCTCTCGATAGGATTCATTATCAAAAATTCTCCTGAATTCAGACGCTCTGATCTGCATTTGTTATCTATTTTAGAAATCCTTGTTTTTGTCTTCCATACTGACTCTAAAATCTCTTCCTTAGGAATCAAACCACTTTATTTTAATGTTATCTTCTGTGATTTTAAGGCATATGACAATGACTACCAAGACCATGTGGAATTCTTTCTCAGAGTTAGAATTGCCACTATTATGTCTGTTAAATCTGATGCTGCAGCCAGCAGGGGGGAAGACTGGAGGCAGATCAGACCTATCCTAAGTTGACAAAATGTATAAGAAATAAAATATAAATACATAAATAAAAATATGTTTTAGTTTTGTTTGTTTGGCAGCTGATTGCCTGGCAACCTCACTGTGACTAAATGACTCCAGAAAATCGCTGAGCTTGTTCGAGAAATATTCCTGCATGTGATGCCACAACCAGATATTTTTACTTTTTTCTACGTTTTTTGTACAGATTAAACAAACAAGATATTCCATGTTAATTAAAGGTGCTGGTAGGCAGATATTTTTTAACCTTCGGACTGAACCAGGCTAGCAATTTCCCCATTTCCAGACTTTACACTGAGCTAAGTTAAACTTCACAAAGCTAGCTGGCCGCTGGCTGTAGCTTCAGATCAAACTGATAGACCTTAAAGTTTTGTTGGCTCTTCACATCTAACTAACTCTACTACTCTATTACTATTCAGAGATCGAGGGTTACTGAACTGCTCTAACAATCGATAACATCAGAGTAATTTTAAATGACTTGAGTGATATTTCATTGAATCTGAGCATCACTAACACTGAAACCTCTGTTACAATTGTTTTTCCTTATAGAAAACTAATCATATCTGTTTCCATCCCTTTACTGTTGAGCTTATATTCAGCTCATCCTTTCCCCTCAGCTCTCTTTACTGATTCACAGGTCCTACACTGAAATGAGAGCGATCAGCCTGACCCTGGCCCTGTAACCATGATCTCCCGCTAAACCTAAGAAATAGGAACCGAGAAATTGACTAACAGGTTTAGACACTAAAGATAGCTGCGTCTGCAACAGGAGGCAGACGACATAATATTCATCGATGTGCCGTCACAGAACCAATTTGATACGTGATGTGTATTTGAGCTGGTCCAAACTTTTGTGTTTACTTTTCCAATGTCGACACACTTGGACTGAGCGGTCAGTGACAATTAGCTTTGCCGTTGGGAAAGTTAATAATCCCAGATAATTGAATTGTTATGCGTTGATCACAGATATAAAGATATGACATATAAGGAAGCTGCGTTCTAAATAAGGACTGTTTGCAGATCTTGCAGTGCATTTTTTTTGTTTTACACATCTAGGTACAAAATGTAATTGATCTTTTATGTCAGATAAAGACAGTATTTGTCTGTATAATTGTTGTTACCTTCATCCCTCCTTTGTGTTTCTTTCATCAGGTGTTAAACCTCTTCCTGGCCTTGTTGCTCAGCTCGTTCAGTGGCGACAACCTTTCAGCAGGGGACGAAGATGGAGAGATGAATAATCTCCAGATTGCCATTGGCAGGATCACACGAGGCATCGACTGGTTTAAAGCGTTTCTCATTCAAACGGTCTTGCAGTTGCTTGGCAGAAAGCCCAAAGAGCCTGAGGAGGACCTGACAAATGACGACGACCCTAAAACGGAGGAAATTGAAATGAACCACTTGGACTCCAGTCAGGACCTCAAAATGGTAGATGGGATAGCTAATTGTTTGGTTGAAGGCCGGTCTTCTGGATTTATTGTGGATGGAGAGCACAGTCTCAATGTGCCCATCGCCCTGGGAGAGTCAGACTTTGAAAACCTGGGCGAGGATGATGATGATGAAGATGATGAAGATGATGCTGATAATGCTGATGACTCGGAGACAACAGATGAGAAAAATAACCAGCAGTACTCAGTAAGTACTGCAGTTCGATCAATGTGTTTAGAAGTTTAAAAGCTATATTAACAATGAATTCACCCATAAACGACCATTATGCATCTAACATGGCAAGAAACAGGGGCGGGGTTACTGAAATGCAATGCTGCTTGTTCGCTCGTGTAGCTTTAATGTGCCTGATTACACTGATTGTGCTCCACTGATATTTCCCACACACTTTGGTTTTCATTCAACCAAATTTACCCTGCACTTTGACATGATGTCATCTTTCTCATTCAAATAATGAAGATAATCCAAGCGATCTCAAACCATTGACAGTGTACGGAAGCGAAGCTACCAATTTTAGTCTGGTGGTGTGATAATGCACTTAAGACTGTACGCGGACAAAACACTTTGAACTAAAACATGAATTTGAAAGGAAGATACAGAAAATATTCATATATTGGGAATTATATGTGACCAATGGGACTGGAAAACTTATGACTCATTTCACTGGTACATGTATTTAGATAACCTCACATTATTCTGTTCAACGTAGCCTAAGCACAGGTCATATCAAGCAATGGCTCTGAGTCTGCACACCCACATTCTGGCTTATTAGAGCTTATGTGAGTTCCTCAAATTTTGTGTACTTATAAGAATGGTAATGATGAAACTTGTTCTGCCGTTACAGCTGAAATAAGGGCATGGCCAGTTCTATGCGAGCTAATATGAGCAAGATGTTAGTCAACCACTGTCTAAACACGCCCACACACGCTTACCGAGACATTAATAACCCCCTCAAAAAATTAAGTTAATTTCTCTCTTTCTGCTCTATTTCAGGAAAAAGTAGACGATGAAATTAGCGTACCTGAAAATGCTAAAGTGAGTAACTCTGTAGACCCACAAGGACAAAAGCAATCCTTGTTACAAATTCAAATCTTCATCTGCAGTTTCACAAATATTGGGTTATGCAAAAAAAATACATTGGGGAAACATGAACAATGTACATATTTTGCATGGTGGCTTTGTAACTGAGCTTTAATTGTAATTCTTGACTAGCTGATGGGTGCTTTGAATGATGGGGATTCTTCAGTGTGTAGCACAGCTGACTATCAACCACCTGAGCCTGAACCAGAAGAAGTAGAAGAAGAGGAGCCAGACCCAGTGGAGCCAGAGGACTGCTTCACCGAAAGTATATGAACACTATAAAACAATTAACCGTCAACAGTTATCGTTTGTTATTTCATGACAGTGTTCATGGCGTTGAAATCGTATCAAGCATCTTTTGGAGTCAAACTGAATTTCCTCTCCCTTCAGGCTGTGTGAGGCGCTGGCCTTGTCTGACCGTAGACATCACTCAAGGTAGAGGCAAGAAATGGTGGAATCTCCGTAGGGCCTGCTTCACTATAGTGGAGCATGACTGGTTTGAAACCTTCATAATCTTTATGATCCTCCTCAGCAGTGGCGCTCTGGTGAGTGCTGTCATCAGTGCAACAAATTTAGAAATGTTGACTGTTTTATGGTAGCGTTAAGATACTGTATTACTGTTGGACATGTAGCTAGGTGTCTGATTTCTTTTTTTGGCAGGCCTTTGAAGACATAAACATAGAAAGACGCCGAACCATCAAAATTATTCTGGAGTATGCTGACAAAGTTTTCACTTACATCTTTGTCGTGGAGATGCTCCTTAAATGGGTCGCATATGGCTTCAAGACCTACTTCACCAACGCTTGGTGCTGGTTAGACTTCTTCATTGTAGATGTAAGTTTTGACATCTTATTTGTCTTTATTGGTTTGTAAACTACTGTTTTGAAGTCATTGCCATCTTGGGCTTTTGGAGCCAAACGTGATGAGAAGGGGAAAAGTGAGAGCTAGTGTTTTAATTACTTTTTTACAGGCTGAAAAGACCATGAACTAATTCAGAAAAGTAGGGTAATTTTCTCATGGACTTCTACACAATCAGACATTTTGTAACCGGTGATGTCGGCCTGGCTGACCATTAGAAAGACAGCAGGTTCAAAACGCTCCAACATTGACATTAATTATCAGAGTAGGAAGCCACAACCACTTCTTCTATACAGTCCATGTTTTGTGTCAGATAAAGTTTGTGGTTACACTTGAATAGGAAATGTTTGGATTCTGCCACAGGTTTCACTGGTTAGTTTAGTCGCCAACTGGATGGGCTACTCCGACCTCGGACCAATCAAATCCCTCAGAACTCTCAGGGCGCTAAGGCCTCTTCGAGCACTGTCGAGATTTGAAGGGATGAGGGTAAGTTTTGTCTTTACAACTGCATTTGAGCAACGTGCATGACTAACATTGTTTTAAATGAAAAGGCTGTGATGTATCATGCGTTATCCTACTAATTTCCCCTACAATTTTTGTTTGATGCATGCTTATGCTGTGGCTGCTGTAACAGTGCTGACCGAGGTAAGAGTACTTACAAAACTAGATGACACGTTTGTTGCCCACTACTAATACTACTAATGATAAAACAAAACAAAGGGAGAAATAATTCTACGTATTTCTCCACAATTCCTTAATCCTAACAAAGTCTTCTCGTTTGGGCAGGTGGTAGTGAACGCTCTTGTCGGAGCAATTCCCTCCATCTTCAACGTGCTGTTGGTGTGTCTGATCTTCTGGCTGATATTCAGCATCATGGGAGTTAACCTGTTTGCTGGGAAGTTCTACCGCTGCATCAACACCACCACAGAGGAGCTTTTCCCTATGAATGAGGTCAACAACCATAGCGAATGCATGGCCCTCAAAGAAGCCACGCAGGAGGCCCGCTGGGTCAACGTCAAAGTCAACTATGACAACGTGGGATCGGGCTACCTGTCCCTGCTTCAAATTGTGAGGAGTGCTGTTTCCATTATTATACACCTGGAACATCTTGGGAAAAAATGTGATTTAAAAAGTATAAGGTTGCATTCAATGACCTGTTTCTATGTATTTTTAGGCAACTTTCAAAGGCTGGATGGACATCATGTATGCTGCCGTTGACTCAAGAGAGGTAGTTACTATTTCTAGTTACGTCTAATTACACACTGAATTTTATTGACTTACCATAGTATGTGCATGATGCGTATCATTTTGCTGACCAATTTGCTGAACAAATCAATATTGCCTGTAGCATTTACATGTATATTTGCTTTCCCTACTATTCTAAGACTCGGGCACAGCACCTTATTTACACCACACTATTTTCATTGGATAAAGCATAAATGGTCTTAAAATGACAACAATGTTATCAACCGCAATTATTTCTGAAAGAATATGTAGTTAAACAAAAAGTAGTTATAGTGACAGGCTTAGTTACAGTTTGTTAGCATTGAAATATTAAATATGTTGTTAGCCCTTTGTTTTACAACCATGTCAGTACTGTATACATCGTATTTAATTGGGTGTATTTATAGTTATAATATCAGTAACATCAATAAGTCCATCTGCTTTCCCAGGGGGTCATATATTCCACCTACCCTTTCAAAACACCACCCTGCACTTTAAGTTAATTTAATATATATGTAATATATACTGTATGTGACAGATGGTGATGGTGAAGTGAGTCCTGTCTTTGAATCAACAAGTGCCTTCATGGCCTGTATCGTATTCCTGTATAACCTTTTACACTGTCTTACTTACTTACTCGTTATACTTAAACATATAGTAACAGGTAAAGGAAAATCCAAATGATTTAATGTTTTGTTGTTTTAGGTAGAGGAGCAACCTTCTTATGAGATCAACCTCTACATGTACATATACTTCGTCATCTTTATCATCTTCGGCTCCTTCTTCACACTCAACCTCTTCATTGGCGTCATTATTGACAATTTCAATCAACAGAAGAAAAAGATAAGTATCACACTTCATCTTCGAAGTAGTCTGAACCAAAGTGACTGATGTTTTTCTTCATTTTAAAGCACAGAAAAGTTGTCACCTACTTTAAACGCCTATAATGACTTTTGTGTTTGGTCCTTGCACTTTGGAGATAAAGACATCTTCATGACGGAGGAACAGAAAAAGTACTACGATGCCATGAAGAAACTTGGTTCCAAGAAGCCACAGAAGCCAATTCCACGTCCAACTGTATGTCAGTCATTTACAACTGCATGATTATTTCAGTCGCTGATAGTATTATTAGCAATAGGCATCATGTTATTTGGAACAGAACTATGGTGTAACTACATTGATTGATGATGAAAAGCATAAATTAGGTAAGCTGAAGTAATGACACATCAGTTTTGCATGTGTGGCATGATGATGTCATCAGTGACCCCTGTGCTGACCCTTTTCTGCAGGCTGCTGGTGTGAACAGGCCAAATGATCCTATTGCATTTTTGTTTCTGGTTCTCGTCCTGTCTCCCTGCAGAACCTAATCCAAGGAATGGTGTTTGACTTCATCAGTCAGCAGTTCTTTGACATCTTCATCATGGTGCTCATCTGCCTTAATATGGTGACCATGATGGTGGAGACGGACAACCAAAGTCCAGAGAAGGAAGATTTCCTCTTCAAAGTAAACGTGGCCTTCATTGTCGTCTTCACTGGAGAGTGTGTGTTGAAGCTTTTTGCCCTGCGACAATACTTCTTCACCAATGGATGGAACGTTTTTGATTTCGTTGTGGTCATCTTGTCCATAGCTGGTGGGTTCCTAATGCATTGCAGGCACCACTGTGAATTACCTTACCTTGTCCAAACAGTCATTAGTGGTTCATATATTGTCTCTGATAGTAGTTTATCTCTTCTCATTTCAGGTACGATGCTCTCAGATATAATTGAGAAGTACTTTGTCTCGCCAACCCTGTTCAGAGTGATCAGACTGGCCAGAATAGGCAGGATTCTACGTCTTATTAAAGGAGCGAAGGGCATCCGAACACTTCTCTTTGCTCTGATGATGTCACTTCCTGCCCTATTCAATATTGGCCTCCTGCTCTTCCTCATTATGTTTATCTTCTCCATATTTGGCATGTCAAACTTTGCTTATGTCAAAAAGCAAGCTGGAATAGATGACATATTTAATTTTGAGACATTTGGTGGAAGCATTATCTGTTTGTTCGAGATCACAACGTCAGCTGGTTGGGATGGACTTTTACTTCCAATGCTGAACAAGGAGTATCCAGACTGCGATCCAGACTTTGAGAACCCAGGCACGGATGTCAAGGGTAACTGCGGCAACCCGGGCATGAGCATGATCTTCTTCTGCAGCTACATCATCATCTCATTCTTGGTGGTGGTCAACATGTATATCGCCATCATCTTAGAGAACTTCAATGTGGCGCAGGAGGAGAGCGGTGATGCACTCTGTGAGGATGACTTTGAGATGTTCAATGAGACTTGGGAGAGGTTTGACTTGGATGGAACTCAGTTTATTGAGTATAACCGGCTCTCAGATTTTTGTGATGCCTTGCAGGAGCCGCTGAGGGTCGCAAAGCCCAACCGGCTTCGCCTGATTGAAATGGATATGCCCCTGGTAATAGGGGACAGGATCCACTGCCTGGATGTCTTATTAGCCGTCACACAGATGGTCTTAGGAGACACGGTGGAGATGGCGGCAATGCGGGAGAGCATTGAGGCCAAGTTCATCCTGAGCAACCCCACCTCAGACTCCTTTGCACCGATTACCACAACGATGCGCCACAAAGAAGAACAGATGGCTGCTGTAGTCATTCAGAAGGCGTACCGCAACCACCTACTGAAACGCTGCATACACCATGCTGCTTTTATGCACCGCTCTAAGAGGATGGGTAGAAAGGACGAGGGTGAAGATCCACCGGAAAAAGAGGGGATGCTTGCACGCAGGATGGGAGTGCTCTATGGGAGCAATGTGGACCTTGCGGATGAGATGGAGCGGGCTGCTTTAGAAACTCTGGCAGGCCAACAGCTTCCTGATCCAGAGACATGGTCATATTACTCAGAGCCTGACTGTGGTACAGAATACCCAGAGCCAAATATCATGGTTGTACCTGTAGAAATTACTAATGAGGTTTTATTACATTCTGCCCCCAACCAATACCTCTTGGCACTACACGCAAACCTGAGAGAGTCAATTGTATAACAAACAGCAGAATAATATTTATTACGTCCCCTTGTTGTTTTACACCATTTAATGTAGTAATGTTAGCTGTTGATAAAGGAGCTGAAATTCCCACTGTAGAAAAGCTTACACAGTGCTATGGAACGTTAAAAATGCATTTTTGATAATTTTACTTAAAAAAAACAATGCAATGTTTAAGTGTCTTTTGGTTTGAAGTTGGTAATGGGGTAAATGGTCATCTCTGAAAATAACCACATCTACATCAGCAAATATAGTCTATTAATTCTCAATGAGAACGATAGCCGAATAACTTAAAATAAACACATTGTGTAATGAATGAGAATTGAGACAAAATCACCAGTGTTGCATCCCATTGTAGCATCTTTTCTGCGCCTGTGATGCATTTTTTCTGAGTGTTTGAGGGGGTAAATGGTACTTTAACTGACATTTCAAAAATGAAGGGAAAAATGTGATCTGATTTGTCAACATTGAAATGCACACAGGCTTTCGTGAACTCCAACACTTCCAATGTCTTTCTTCACAATTACCATCAGCCAATAAAAGACTTGCTTGTGTTCATTGTTGTAGGGAAACATCAGAGCAGACCAGACTCAATCTTGAAATGCAAGATAGAGCAAGGTTTTGCTCAGACTGTGTTTCTGAAAGAATCCCCAACATATTTCAAACATTTGGATGGATTTTAATGTGCCCTATGGTTGAAGCTTTCACTTAGGTAAGTAATAACTTTGCTTTTGGTATGTTTATTACTAAAGAGCCAAACCATGTACACCAGTTTCCAACCAAAGAGTAATTTGACAATTACATGGCAGAACCAGAAGGAACCGTTACAGGATTATATGATTTGATGCTGTGTTTGAATCATACAAAGTGTGTAAAAGTGTGCAGAAGAGACTATCACTGGACTCTGTGTTGCCTTACAAGATATGCATTATTTTTGCTTCCTCTCATGCAGCACTATTAACCAAATCTACAGAACAATATTTGAATAATAAATTAAAAATAAATGCACGTGAAAACTACTTCATATCGAGAGCCACATGCAAATTGTACTATAACATGGCTACAAATGGTAACAATGGGAGTCACCTGTTTTCATAAAAAAATTAAAAATAAACAGAACACAATTCTATAAAAATTCATTCTAATTCTTTTAAATAGATGATTTTCTATCGTGGCATTGGATTTAAACATGTATAAATTAAGTAAGTACACCAAATCTTAATATATCAAAGTTCACCGGTGAAACCCTGATCTCTGTTATACTATATTAGTTAACAATAAAATGGGCCAGCTAATGCAGTTTACATCTGTCCCTGTGAGGCTCGTTCAGAAAGTCCCAGTTTATATTGCACTATTTATATCCCTTCCAGGTCGCGTAAGAGCAGTTGACTGTATAAGACTGAGAGACCTTCCTGTTTTCTAAGGTGACTTCATCACTGATATGTGCATGTCTTATAAATGTTTTGTCTATTTTTCTGTCGTCGGCCCCTTCAGACAGATCTCCAAACTCAAAGCAGTCACTTGTTTTCAATTTGGTTGGTTTCAATTTCAGCATTTAGGTTTAAACGTTATCTGTGACTGTAAACTTAAGATGTGATGTTTACATTAGCATGGTTGCATAGCAGAACTGCTCGTCTCTCTCTTCATTTCAATTGTTTTTTTCTGTATTTCTCTTCCCAATAACACTAATTAGAGCAATAAAGCAATTCCTTTGTTACTGGCTGTACATTTTAAAAGACGTTTTTTTCTCAGGTTGTAACATAACAGACACAGCTGAGTGCTGGATTAGTTAAATACATGGCTCTGGAGTTAAACACCACACATCCCAAAATGTAGATAATCACACCTTAAAATATACAGATATCTTTATGCACAGTGGATCTAGTCACTTCAAGCTTGTCCTCGTGTAGAAAAGTAGGCTTCACGTGCTGTTGTGTAAGTCTTAACTGAATTTAAAATGTCTTACTCTGAATATATAAACATGAACAACATAAGCACTTTTACAGTTTTCTAGTTTTTTGTTTTGTTTTTATTTTTTACAATAGACTATAGAGGGTTGTCTCTTCTCTTGTTTTTGTGGTCATCACTGTTTTAACATCAACCCAATGAATGTTTCCTCTACGAGGGGTCTCTTTGTCTTATCATGCTGCCGCAGCATGGCAGTTATTCCTGTCAGAAGTCCGTAATCTTACCTGCAGCAATCCCAATTTGAGACTGACACACTGCTGCACCACTTAGCTATGGTCTCCTCTGATGGTACAGTCAGATCCACAAGACAGCGTCCTCCTTTTGTTTACATTTCTAATGGAGGGAGAGTCACATGGGGAGCTTTACTGGTACACCCACAGTCACTGTTGCCTGTATATACATCTTTGTTTTTCTGTATTGTACATTTATATCATTTTGTTATTGTACAAATTGTAACTATATTCTGAGAATAAAATACTTCTTGTAGGGAAAAGGAGGCTGTTCATGGTGTCACTAGCTGTATTCTGTGTTGCCTGTGAGACTTCACTGGTACACTGAGGCCCTCTGGTGGTTGTACGCTGAGTACAACACACTGCTGACTGATGAACTCCACGTTCTGTCACTTGTTTCATTTTTAAACTTGAGTGAGTGACTTGCCAGGGCTGAACAATATCCCAAAAATAATCGAATCATGATAAAGGAGAGGTAATTTTACAGTTAATTAATTTCACAGAAAAAGTATGTAACGTGATTTCTTCCAGGCTCTAGTATTTTGATCAATTGTTCAGCCCTGTCGAGGGAGCACTTATCCTTTATAAAGTGTATTTTTGCTTTTTGGTAATTAAATGTTTTCATTTTTGAAGATCTGTACAGTGTATTTTGGGGTGAAATTTGAACATTTTGGTGTTGCAGCCACAGTTTATTACACATTTAATGGGTCAGTGAATATTTAGAGAGGCCGGAAGAGCAACAAAGGAAGTGTGGCTCATTGATGCATTCTACAAAAACACAATGTAAATTAGTCTAAAACACCTTTTTGGGCAACAATGGAGCTTTATGGCAAAAGCTATATGAGCCTTTGACAACACAGACAATCTTTGTTAGTACTGTCAGTTCAATTCAACTTTAGTTTTGTTTACAAAAATGTAGTATAATTGTCAGTCTTAGCTTTAAGGATCTCTGTTTTAAATGTGCATTTCATGTCATCTTCTCATCTGCAGTTCTGAAAACGTCTCTGAAACAGAAAACCGATCTGCTCCTTGCAGCTCTGCATACTGAATTACACAGCTTGCTTATCCATTCGCTTTTTTTGTGTGTGTCAACAAAGAAAAACAAGCACCGCCTCTTACAAGAAATAAGAAGGTGGGCTGTCTGTTTTATTCAGATATTTTTGTGGTTGTACGCAGAGGTAACATAAGTGGGATGTGAGATAAGCTAGAGAGTTCCTCTGCAAATATGTGTGTTGCCAGGCAGAGCAGTGCCACGTTGTTCCTCGGGCCTTTTTCAAAAGGAAACTGTGATGTCGGCACACATAAATAATTGGAACTGTCTCTTGTGACCATTTTAATTATTGATTCATCTGCTGATTTTTAGAAAAAGGGTTATCAAAATAGTCACAGATTAATTTTCTTTTGATTCACTGATCGATCTATCTATCACAACTATATAATGAATAGTTACCTCCTCTGACAGCTATGTTTGATTTAAATCATTTTTGGGCAGTGGACCCTGCTTACACGAAGTGAAAGATTGAAAACTGAGACTAATACTCTGAGTCACCATTTCCTGTCAGTGTTACATGATTGGTGGCAGCAGCATATCTCCTGCCCACACACTGTGAAAACTGATCAAACTCCATACGATAGATAAAAGTGTTGCAAGATGCTTATTTGCTTACACAGTTAGGGAAATGCGATCAGCATGGCCGACCTGAAAATGTCACTCTTGACTGCATGTGGATGTTTCATAACAAGACTAAAAGTCTACGGTCATTCAAGCAGCTTTAAACTGTGCTTAGGTTCATGATTACAATGTTAATGTGCTGCTGATGTTTTGCAGGTATAATATTTATTATATTCAATCCCTTCATTCCATCTCAAGACCTTAACATTACAGCATAGATATATATGGTACTGAGACATGTAAACCACTCCAAATGAAGATTTCAGTATCATTATGAGCTCTAAGCACCGATATGTCTTACCTCAAATTGAGAAAGCAGGATGTGAGGTGGTAAGGTTTGGTCCAGTGCAGATGACAGAATTGTCCTAAAGTACTTTGTCATCATTTGTTCTCTTTCTTCACCAGATGTCATTTGACCCAAAACAATCTCCCTGTTGCCTGAAAGACGAAGAGCAACAAGCCAAAATGTCAGAATGATTACAGGCCTTATGCTCAAACAAACACTCATGCTGACAATACGCACTTCTTTAAACTGAAACACACAAGATTTAGTAATTAACTTCTGGTTCGATGTACACGCAGAAGTGCAGACAAAACAACGGTCCATATAGTAGTTGTTGACTTTGTCCTCTGTGTTTTACACTGTTAAATTACACATTACAGTATCTACTGGCTAATCATTTGACTTTGAAAACATTATATACTTATTGATACCCAAGAATAATGAAATAAGCAAGTTATGTCCTTTGAATGTTTGTTGGCTAAAAGAAGAACTTTGAAGATGTCACTCTGGGCTCTGAACATTTTTTATGAGCATTTTTCACATATTTTTGACATTTAATAGACGATTAAGCGATGAAATGATCAATCATGAACAAAAATCCGCAGATGAATCTATACTGAAAATGCTTGTTGCAGCCGTGGCTAGAAATAGATATTATGTTAGGCAATACTTTTCATTTTCACATTCCATTTGAACACGTCAGGACAGACGTAGATCCTGCTGAAGTATTGTTTTGGTATCGATACTGAAACTCAGGTACTGTCTTCGAACAAGTATCACAAATGTCAAACAATACCAACCCTAAATGTAATAAGATAATACAGTGGTATCTCATAAATTCAAATTCCTGCAAAATTAACTTGTATCTCCCCTGTTTACAGCATTGTTTCATTTGTCCCTAAAAACAGAACACATGTGGATGAAATTGGACCAGACTTTAATGTAAAAAGAGTGGGTGGTTCACAGTTATATTGGTCGGATGTTACGCTCCTCTTCCCCCTTATTTGCCTGACATTGAAGCAAGTGTTATCGACAGCACACCCACTGGTGCACACACTTCTTGTCCTTGTACGCAACATTTTCGCGACTGCAGAGAGACTCGAGTGGACGTCAGATATCGAAATATTTTTCTTTTTGCATGTCATCATGCGCTGGTTGCTGGCTGGATACTGCGGGCTCGCTCTGATCAACATCTCAGGTAAATGTCAACTGTTGCAATAAGATTAATTTAATTTGTGACTGAAAATGGAAAATGATGTAAACAACAGTTACAGCCTTGGTACTAAATTTTATCTTGAGTAAAACGCTGAATGTAGCATTCAGCACACAGCAATATATTTAGACAAATCATTTCTTATTGTTTTATGCAGCCATTTGATCGTTATTTTTTGTGTCTGTTTAACCACAGATGCAAGTGTTTTGCATGTTATTTTTGAGTCCACAGTAGCATTACTTCCTGGCCATCTGGGGGGGAAAGAGGAAGTTGTCCTCTGAGACAAAGGCGGATTTCATCTTGTTTATTGTAATATACTGTACACACAGAAGACTAAGTTATCCTATTCATCATTTTATCTGAACGTCAGGTTTCTTTACGTCAGACTTAAAGTAAATTTAAAGTAATATAATGAACATAACAAAATACAGGATTCACTGAGCGGTGTGTTATTGAAAAAACACATTTATAAATGTAGATATTATTAGTATTTCTTAACAGCTGTAGCTTCCTCGCCCTGCTTGGTTGTAATGTAATGAGCTTGAAGTTACACAAAGCGCTTTATGTTTACTGTCTGCTTGTGCTGTAAAGTTGCATACAGCTGCACGGGAAGCTGCTGGGATGTAGCAGGGTCCTGTTTCTAATAAATAAATAATTTGCCTTAGGATCACTACTGGACTACTGGATACTGATTCCAGCATTTTAGGCTGTATTGGAGGCATTTCCAATATTAGGTATTGGCATTGGAAGAAACTTAAGAAATACAGCAAACTTTAAAACCAAACCAATAATCCCACGCAACCATTTCCAACATGGCTAACTACACGACAAAAACACTTCAAATTTGATGATGTCGCTTCAGGTAGAATCGTTTCTTCTAGTATAAGCATCTCCTCTTTTGTCCAACACATACGTTTATACAAAACATGCCTTTATACTGCCTGAAACCCACGATGACTACAGCCCGGAAACAATCTGTTGATCAGTCTACACTGCAGTTAATGCTTATTTTGATTGAGTAATCGGACAAATGTGTTTCAGAGAAGTAGATAATTTACTAGTTAAAACTATGGTTTGTGAGGATCAAAATCTCACAGGGCAAAAGGTGATTTTATTTTGTTTTGTCAAACCAAAAGAGGAAATATTCAATTTATAATCACACAAATACGGGGGAAAAAAACAGTGAATCTTTACATTTGAGAAGCTCGATTAAGCAGAAGTTTGGCATTTTTTTCTGTTAATAACCTCAATTACTTTTTTGATAAATGTGTTTTCAAAATCACTTCTGATTAATATTCTATCAATTGACTGATTGCTTTGGCATCAGCTAAAACCTTTGATATATAATTAATGTCCATGTCCATGATAACTCAATTCTGTCTCACCCTCACAGCTTAATGTTTAGAGCTGACACAGTCGAATAATTGACGAGCCAATTTACAGAAATGTATTAAGTGATGTCATTTATCAAGTCAAATGCAGAACAGTATATGGCAGGTTTTCTGTATTTGCTGTATTTCTGTGTTATACCTCATTGTAAATGTATTTGTTTACACATTTTCCCTTTTTTACAGAGAAACTGGCAACAGTTATATATTTCTAGTTCCAAATTTCATATCTTTGAGTTTTTTTTGTTTTGTTTTTTTACTTTTGGTTGGACAAAATAACTGACTTCACTTCAGAAGAACTTCTTGAATGTCTACATTTCTATCCTCTCCATATCCATTAAGTATATTGCTCTTCTTGGTATTAAATGTGATGTCAAAGTCAGCATCATGTTGGAGAGGCATTCAGTATACTTGTGAAGAGCTGATGACCAGCACTGCTGGGACAATATTCAGCCAAATAATCTGCATACATGTTTGTCTGGAGAGATTTATAGTAACTGTCATTGTATCTGTGTCACAATGTCCCTTAACCTTCTTTTCTCTGCTCAGTGGCTCTGACCGACACAGATCTGGTCAGACAGAAGCCGCGGTTCTATGGACTGATGACCCACAAGTCATCCGTGCTCATTTACTGTTTGTACTCCAAGAAACACCTGCCAGCCACTGTGGAGTGGTACAAGGTCAACAAGTACAATGAAGATCAAGAAAACAGAATACGGATAAACCCCGAACCCAGAAGAGTAGAAATTCATCACACGAATGAGACTACGTGTTCTCTTCTCCAAATCGATACTCCTAGGATTACGGACACAGGAGTGTACTTCTGCAAGTTAAACGACACATGGGGACCTGGCACTGAAGTTCAAGTTACCAGTAAGTGGCTGGAACTACATGTGTTCTATGCTGGCCTACAGACACATAATGCATTGTTACTTTGAGCAGTATTTTACTCTACTTTATTGATGTGGTCCCTATCAAAAGACATTTTTCCTCCATACATCTTTCTTCTCACAGGACCACTTCTCCATGACAAGGCGCTCTACAGGAGCAATATGAAGGATGGTCTCATTGTCCTCCAGGGCCTGCTGCTGGCTGTGTGTATTGCTGCTGTACTGCTACGCAAACGAACAATGGTGAGGATGAGAAGAAAAACCTGAGACAAATATTTGGTTTCCCAGGTTGTGCTGCTGTTTAGTGAAGCATTTGCATGGGAATTAGATGGAATTAAACCGCAGATTAGGGCTGCAACATATGATTATTCATTAACAATTACATTGGCAATTATTTAATTGACTAATTGTTTAGTCTAGAAACTTGAAAAATGGTCATCAATGCTCAAACTGATGTCTTCTAATTGCTTCTTTTGTCCAACCAACAGTCCAAAACCCATTTACGATCATAATTTACAATGAGAAGCAGTAAATCCAGACTTTCAGAACCCTGGAACTTGCGAATGTTATCAATAGTTTGCAACTAATGTTCTCTCAGTCAACTAATCAACTAATCAGCTTATCATTGCAGAGCTTGGTTCTGCATAACCATATTAAAAAAAAAAAATCAAAGGAAGAAGTAGATGAGGAACTGATGACTATTGTAGCTTGTACGTTTGCTAATGTATGGTATTGAATGTTACTATATGAGCATCCTTATCAATATATATATTTCAGGTTCATATCAATAATAATAAAAATGTAATATAATATAATAACAAAATGTATTTACATAGAACCTTTAAAAACAGAGTTTACAAAGTGCTATGATAATCAAGGAAAAGCAGAAAACTGGGGAAGACAATATTACAGAACAAACAATCAATAGTGAAGCCAAAGGCAAGGAAAACTTGTCTTAGGTTAGTTAAAACAAGAAGGCAGAACAGAAAGTGTCAAAACACAAAAAGTTCATTACAAGTCGAAGGAATAAAAGTGATAAAACGAGCAAAACTGCAGAAAAAGAAGAGAATAGGTACGAAACTAAAAGGAGGACCACACTCTCCAAGTTCAGTTTAGCTAGTAGCGCTAATGTAACATCTAAAATCACTTTATTGATAAGCTGGTTAAAATTCACTGTTGTACCACCTGTAACAACATGTCAAGCCATTACAACTAACCAATGCTAACTAACTAAATAACTAACTAGCTAACTTCGTGTCAAGCGCAAATAAACCAACCGTTTTTATGGACTAGCTCAACTGCTATCGCTAGCTAAGTTAGCTAGCATACCACAGCTAGCCATAATTGATAACGATAAAAGAATGATAAACCGAGGCTATTTTCCGGCATAAGCCTTATTTTACATTACTTGTGATAAGTAACCACAGTCGCTCAACCTGAAAGATATAACTGACCGTTTTAGTTGCATGTATGAAGTTCCTGAAATCATTTTTTGACACCGAAACCAGCTGCCTCATTAAGATAGTGTTGCCTAGCAACAGGGCTGTTAGCCACAAACGGAAAACAGTAGCTTATACGTTTTCCTATTTCAGTTCCTCCTCGTTATCTTAAGTGCTCTGTTTATCTTCTCAGATATTTGTTTTAGGTTTAGGTCTTTGATAAAATAGTTTGCCACTGACACAGATGTTGTTAAAACCCCAAATTACACGACTTTTAGCCATTTTTCAGTACAACTTACGGCAACACAGCTAGCTAGGAGTAACGTTATTCCATGATCGAGTTGACGTCGCCATTTTCCAACTATTTTGTGTTTTGTGTGAAGTTCTTTATTTATTTTTCTTTGTCATTTCTTCTTCAAACAGGGTGAAAAGAATGACAGCATATATGAGGAGCCTGAAACTGATCACATCTATGAGGTTTGTCTCTATTTCACAGTTTAATTGATCGAAGATGAGGTTTTCTTGTCTGTTGTATGGAAGCTCATTTCTGCCAACTAAAGAAAATAGTGAAAGTCAAGCTTGATGAAAAAGTCATAATTATCAGATAATGCTAATCCTGATAATTAGGTTTTTTCTTTAAAAAGAATTATGGGTTAAAAATCATAACCATGATTTAAAAAAGCAACGTTTTGTTATAAAAGTTAACATTTATCTCATAATTATGACTTTTGATTTTATATTTAACTTTTTTGAATCCAATAATTACATTTTTTACCCAACTATAAGACTTTTCTCTCATAATTTGACCTATTTTTCAGATCAGAATCAGTTTTATTGGCCAAGTATATGAGCACATACAAGGAATTTGACTCTGTTTTTTTCTTCGTTCACAATGTACATAGACGTAAACATGAACATAAACATTAGCATAA
>CAEMYA010000114.1:10142-34927 GCA_903131615.1 Diplodus sargus
TGTTGGATGTGTATTTATGTGTGGCAGCATCTGAAACTTTAGAGGTGGTTTTCTGGATCAATGAACATCTGTGCAGATCTGGAAACAGTTTGTAAATCAAACATTATTTCATCATCTACTGTAGCTGCTCAGTGAACAACAGCAGCAGACTGTGAAGGTGAAACAGGCAGATCTGGAGAAAGTGCACAATCAGCAAAACACCTGACTGGGTGATAAAGTTTTTAAAGGTTGTCATTAGTGGATTTAAATCAGCTGCGTTTTACTCACATTTCACAGTAATATAGATGTATTTAGACATCTTCCCCCACAGCTCGCTCTCAGCTGTACAGTAATACTCTCCAGAGTCAGAGGACTGAAGGGAGCTGAGGACAAGCTGTGGTTCTTTACTGAGAGGTTGACGGTCTGCATTTCCTCTGTTCTTGTACCAGGTGTAAGTAGCTGCTGGGTTAGCATCACTGCTACAGGTCAGAGTCACTGAACTGCCCTCCACTATCTCAGCAGAGGGACTCACGGACACAGAGGGGACCCTCACGGGATCTGGAGGAGAAAATATGAAGACATTTTACATTTAATTTCCATATGTGTGTTCGCATTAGGGATCCACATAAGGCACACATCAAAAAAACTAAAGCTTGTTCATCTCACTATTAATTCAAATCAAAAACATAAAGCACACAAAGACTCAAACTGTCTCACAGTTCATCAGTGCTGAAGGCAGAAGATCAAGGAAATGATCCTGGTTCAGTGTCTTTAGACAGTTTCATGTTTACTCATCAACTCCAGTAGTTAAATAAGAGGAGTGCACATGAAATCTTTCCACAAGTTGGCAAAAGAATATGAGCGTAAATAATGAAGTGAGATACTTCATTGTCTTCATTCATGTTTTGTGAAATAACCAGAATCAAAACAGTCAAAACCTGAAACCATCAAGTGTTTTGTATCTGTATCGTGTCTCGTTCTGGGGTTTTTGTCTTGTGACTTCCTGTTTTATTCAGAAAAGTAACTTGTTTCAGGTCACTTTCCCTTCCTCATGCGTCACTGGTCTGATTTATTATGAGTTATTTATGTTGTTATTTTTTTAGAGCTCAGTCTCGCAGAGAAGTTTATTTTTTTGCCTCCTGTGGAGTGAATTTTTGTTCATTCATTTCTTGCTTTTTGGGTTTCGCCTCCATGTTTTGATTGTGTGTTTTGTTCCATAGTGAGTTACCATTGTATGTCTAGAATTAGACGACATTCTATAGCCTGTTTGTTTGTCACTCTGTCTGAGAGAAAGGTATTTTCAGAAAAAAAACCTGCCTTAACTGTTCCAACTCTGCATCTGAGTCCTCTTTCTAGTCCAGGCCTGACAGTATACTCTGGCCAGTATGGATTCAGCAGAGGAAGAACAGTTGTCGGAGGTCCTGCGTACCCAAGAGGCCCATCTCGCCCGTCAGGAAGAGTTTCAGATGGCTATGGCTTCGCACCTGGGCCACCTCTCGCTCCGACCACGCCTATCGTCAGAGCTGGGCAGTAAGTTGGCTCCACCAGCGCAATACACTGGGGAACCGGTATTGTGTAAGACTTTCCTCATAGACTGCTCAGTTCATTTTGAATTTACCCCCCATGCTTTTCCCACTGACTGGTCAAAGATAGATTTCATGATTTCCCACTTGACCGGGAGAGCCAAAGCCTGGGCCTTAGCGGAATGGGCCCAGGGCTCACCAATCTGCAGCTCCCTCACAGGTTTCCAGGTGGCATTAAAAAGGACTTTTAGCCTGGTTACGAACAACCAGGAGAAGGCGCAGGAGCTGAGCGGACTGAGACAAGGCAGCGGGTCCGTCTGCTACTACGCCATCTGCTTCCACACCCCGGTGGCGGAGAGCGGGTGGAATTCCACAGCCCTCAACGATGTGTTCCTAAAGGGGCTGGCAGCTCCTAATCAAGACCTCCTCGTCCCCTTGGATTTACCCCCAGATTTGGACTCCCTCATCGCGCTTGCCATCCTCAACTGTCAACCCAGACAACAACTGAGTGGAAGAAACGCGGCGACGGAGAAACCCATGTGCTCACAAACACCGGCCAGCACCCCACCGTTTGCCACCGTCGACTGACGCAGGAGGAGCGATGAAAGCGACAGCTGGAAGGCTGGTGCTTTTACTGCGGGGAAACTGGTCATCTCGTCATCACCTGTCCAGTCAAGAGGTCCATGGCGGAATGTCAAGTCACTGCTTCAGGTCCTGCTTCACGCACCCTCACAATGGTAAATGTAAGGCACCACACCACCATGCCATTTGGGCTCACAAATGCCCCTGCCATGTTCCAAGCCATGATGAATGATGTACTGTGAGACTTTGGCCATTATGTCTATGTTCTAGATGACATTCTCATTTATTCCCCTGACCTTGACACACACCAAGACCATGTGACCAGAGTTCTTTAAAGACTGTTGGAGAACCACCTTTACGTCAAAGCAGAAAAAAGTGCATTTCATGCTGACACCTACTCCTTCCTGGGGTTCATTGTAGCCCCTAGAAGAGTACAAAGGGACCCGGCTAAAGTTAGCCCTGAGGCTGAGTGGCCCGCACCTGATAGCCGCAGAAAGGTTCAGCAGTTTTTAGGATTAGCTAACTTTTACAGGCAATTCATCAGAGACTTTAGCGCAATAGTTGCTCCCCTCCATGCTCTTACCTCCTCCCAGGTGCAGTTCCACTGGTCTCCAGAGGCGGAGATGGCCTTCCAGACTCTCAAGCGCCGCTTCACTTCGGCCCCCATCTTTACCATGCCAGACCCGCAGCATCAGTTCGTGGTAGAGCCGGACGCCTCCAACAAAGGAGTCGGGGCAGTCCTCTATCAACGCTCCGAACAGGATGGCAAGATGCACCCCATTTCGGCAACCGAGAGCTGTTGGTGGTCAAGGTCGCCTTGGAGGAGTGGAGGCACTGGCTAGAGGGTTCATAGTCTGGACGGACCACAAGAACCTTGAATATATCAGAAAAGCTAAAAGACTAAATTCTCGCCAGGCCAGGTGGGCGCTTTTCTTTAACCGATTCTCCTTCCCTCTCTCTTACAGGCCAGGGTCCCAGAACGTCAAACCAATTGCCCTGTCCCGACTATTCGACCCCGAACCTGTTGCCAAGGAACCAGAAACCATTCTTCCACTGACCCATGTGGTTGGAGCGGTGACTTGGCACATCGAAAAAGAGGTTAAGCAGGCTATCGCTGGAGCCCCGTCACCTAGTGGGTGCCCAGGTAATCAGTTGTTTGACCCACTTGAGTTGCGCCAACAGGTGATCTTCTGGGCTCACTACTCGCTGCTTTCATGCCATCCGGGAGTTTGGAGGACGATGTTCGCCATCTCTCTGCAGTTATGGTGGCCATCCATGGAGCTGGAGTATATGGAGGCATGTTCGGTCTGCGCCCACGGAAATGGCAGAGGTCATGATGAACAGCATTTTCAGGGTTCACAGTTTCCCTAAAGACATCGGCCCTTATTTATCAATCTTGCATGAAAACGGGTGCAGATTTGAGCGCAGAATTGGTCTTACGACAGGACACATGTGTGATTTATGAAACATTCGTATCTGACCAATTCCAGCGTGCGAATGATCGGGTCTTGATAAATGCGGTGGCTGAATTCGATCGTCATAAACATGTTACGCCCTTAAATATTCCTGGTTCGGAGGCCTCGCCCACTGAGGTCAGACATGGAGAGAAGAAGCACTGGCAAGAAGAGAAACTTTTCCGAGATAGAGATCGGCATCCTGGCAGCGCCGCCACATCAAAGGCACTCCATTCACTAATGCAATGTTGTGCAAAACTGAACAGGCCACAATAATATGGCACACTTTCTCTGGGGTATACAGCAGAGTTCCTCCTGCTGGTCCGAGACGGAGCCACCTGCCTTTCAGCAACCCGAAGCAGCTCCACTGTGACCCGTGTGCGTGTGTGCGCACTATTGAATCTGCGTTCCTGCTCTGTAGCAGGTTTGCCAGCGGGGTTACTAGGTATTCTGTTAATTAGTTGTCATGTCAGACTATTTACATATTTTATTTTACAAAAAAGTGGTATCTGGACAGCTGCCCGGCAGGCTCTGATTCGACAGGGGGACAGAGTCAAGAAAGCTGCAGACCGCAAGAGACGACCCGCCCCCGCCTATCAGCCAGGTAAGGGAGTGTGGCTCTCTGCCAAGTATCTACACCTCAAAGTTCCCTCCAAGAAGCTGGCGCCACGGTTCGTGGGTCCGTTCCCCATCACCAGGTTCATCTGCCCTGTGGCAGTACGTCTACACCTGCCTCGAGCTCTTCGGGTGCACCCTACCTTCCACATGCCAAGGTGAGTCCGATGGTCCCAGCCGCCACCGCCCCCTGAAGTGATTGACAGTGGCCCAGTTTATAAGGTCAAACAGTTGCTGGTGGTACACAACTGGGGCCGGGGCAGACAGTACCTGGTGGACTGGGAAGGTTTCGGACCTGAGGAGAGACAATGGATTCTTTCACGGGTACTGTCTGTGAGGGGTGTCTCGCTCTGGGGTTTTTGTCTCGTGACTTCCTGTTTTATTTTGAAAAGTAACTCTCTTCTAGTCTCACTTGCCCTTCCTCATGTGTCACCGGTCTGACTGTCTCCCCGATTCCTGATCACGTCCACCTGTTCCCCATTACCCTCATGTGTCTTATAGTCTGCGTCTCCCTTTGTCCTGTGCCAGAGTATTTCTTTCAGTCGTGTACCTCAGCAAGTCGTCACAGTCCTCGCTTTGTTCCAAGCCAAGTGTACCTCATTTGCATATCTGAATCCTTTTTCCTCTTAGAGAGTAATTTTTGTTGTAATTTTCTCAGCTCAATTTTGTAGCTCAGTTTAAGTTTGTTTTGCTTGCTTCCGTTGGAGTGATCTTTTGTTTCATACATTTCACAGCTCAGTAGTGTAGCGTAGTTTAAGTTTGTAGCCGATCCGTCATCCTCTGTGGAGTGATTTATGTTGTTAATTTTTAGAGCTCAGTCTCGCAGAGTAGTTTAGTTCTTAGCCTATTTTTTTGCCTCCTGTGGAGTGAATTTTTGTCTATTCATTCTTGCTTTGAGGGTTTTGCCTACGTGTTTTGATTGTGTATTTTTTTCCACAGTAAGTTACCATTGTATGTCTAGAATTTGAAGAAGTTCTATAGCCTGTTTGTTTGTCACTCCGTCTAAGAGAAAAGTATTTTCAGAATAAAAGCCTGCTTTAACTGTTCGCACTCTGCATCTGAGTCTTCTTTCTAGTCCAGGCCTGACACTGAAGACATGAAGGTAAATCTTGTTTTACATAATCTCCAGTATGAGCTGATATTTAACTGTTTAATTTTGCAGACAGACAATGAAAGATATGTATGCATCATGTCTACAATCTCATTGGGCTGTAATTTGATTGTCACCCAATTCTGCAGAATGAATCACCAAATACCACTGAATTATATGTATTTAAGGTCCAGTACAACAGGTCGGCCCAAAAGGCTCCACCAGGTGTTATTTCAGTGGACTGTAAGTAAACTCACACAGTGGAGAAGAGCGGAAGTTCTCATGTCCTTCTACAGCACAGGAAAAGCTGTCTGCAGGAGTGAAGTAGGCTGAATAATAAAAAGATGTTTGTCCCTGAAAGATCTGTCCATTCTTGTACCAGATGTAGTGAAGATGATCAGGTAGAAGACAACTGCTGTGACACTTCAGCACTGCCCAGAGTTCAGAGGGATAGACATGTATGCTGTTCACCCTCACCTGCAGATCTGAATATGTGAATAAGAGACAGAAGTCTACATTTTAGAATCAATGTCAACACACACACACACACACACACACACACACACACAAAGATGTTGTAACATAGAACTTATTAAATATTCAGCTGAAATCTTACCTGTGACAGACAAAGTGACTCCAGGTTTACCATAATATCTCCCACCTTCTTGGTCTGTAATGAACCTGAATTTGTACTCAGCTGAGTCGCTCTCTCTCAGGTCTGTGATTCTCAGAGTGCAGTTGTGGTTAACACAGTCATACTGCACACGACCTGAATACTCTGAGTCTGTTTTCAGATCCACATGTTCATGTCCATTCATTTTAGCAAACCAGAATGTTTCCGTAACTGTAGTATCATGGTTATTGATTCTGGATGGGTATCTGTAGATGCAGCTCATGTCCACTGTTGATCCTTTTAAGGCACAGATCTCAGTAGAGCTGTAAGTCACTCCCCAGCCATCCTGACCCTGTATCACTGTAACACAGAGAACATCAGAAATCATAATGACACTGAATTGCTTCAGTTAACAATCAGTTAATAAGACAAAACTGATCAAACTACCAATACAATGTGGAGGAAAGTTAACATGGACGTGCTTCAAAATCCTCAATTATCAGACTAATTACTGTCATCAACAGTTCTTAATCATGTGTCAACAAAAAGTCGTCAACATAGAAAATTAATAAAAACATCTTTTACACACTTTTCTGAGATGTTGAAAAGTTGTACACAATATTCATGTTACTCCACCCACATGTTAACTCCCCTTTAACCCTCATATTGTCCATCCATTTACTACCGACTTTTGCCCTCTCGGGTAAATTTGACCCGGTCTGTTTTGCATGAGGTATAAGATAATCACCACATTTTTTTGTTTCACCTTTTTGGTGAACATATATCTTACATATCTAACATATATTTTACAATTATTTTTCTAATTTATGGTATGATAGACCTTATTTACATAAAGTTATACCTCATTTTTGAGTAAAAAAACTGTAGAAATTCTGAATTATTTTCACTATGGTTATGATCACAGGCACAAAAGTAGATGGAATATCACAGACTGGTATATATCAAAGTTTAGTCATGATATTGTTTTGAAAACATTTACATTTTTTAATGGCAGCAAATAGTCACACCTGTTGTCCTCCCGGGTCAAGTTGACCCGGTCTTTGTTTGACTGTTTTATAAAGTTTTTTAAATTAAGTATAAAATTATAACACAATTCTGTTACACCTTTTAGTTAACTTGTTTCCAACACATTACCACAAATTGTACATTCGTTTTTAATGTATGGTATAATATACCTAATTTCCATGAAATTGTACCTAATTTTTGAGTATAAAAGCAAGAATTATGAATTATTTTGAATTTATAGTGTAAAATGATCAAACCATTCTGTGTTACATATTTTTAACCAACTTCATTCCAACTCATTACCACATATTTTAAAATTATTTTACACCTCTTATTCTTTTTATTATTCTTAATTTATGAACAATAAATCCTCATTTACATGAAATTATACCAGGTTTTTGAATAAAATAAGCAGAAATAACTAGTTATTTTGGATAACCACTGACTGGTATATGTCAACCATTAGCCAGGATATCCCCAGGTCAAAATTGACTGATGCAATATTAAATAAAAGATAACAAATAAATATGAATTGCAAAGCACATTTGTTTCAAAACTTCCCCGAGACTATTTTCAACTTCTTTAGAAAAATACAATCAACAGAGAAACTGTGTGTGTGTGTGTGTGTGTGTGTGTGTGTGTGTGTGTGTGTGTGTGTGTGTGTGTGTGTGTGTGTGTTTATGTTCATTGTGCTGGAAAGTGTAATAGTGTGACCCATTGCACCACTAAATGTGGCCGGGTCAAGACCACAGGTTCTATGCATTTTGATAAAACTCACATAATAAAAAAAAAATGGCCATAATGAATTTTACTTGCAAAGAGCATAGTATGGAATCATCGTAATTTTCAGTCAATTATATGGAAGAAAACCAAAGTTCTGACATATTAACTTTTGAAGCCGGGTGAAAAATCCCTGAAGACAAAAAGATGCTGCTGAGTGTGAAAACTATAAAAATAAAAGCAGAACACTGAGGTGTGAAACTGCTTCAAGCAGCTACGATGTAAAGATAAGCTGTCTGCATGGAAACTAACTAGCAGGGCGTGGTGCAGATGTACGATCATAAACAAGAAGTACAGCCAGTTTTTTAAGTTTTACTGTGAGAACAATATCCCTCGAAAAAACTTCACTGTGATGAAAAGTAGCTGCAGATACAAACTAATCGTCCTCCTCATGAGCTGCTGCTTCTGCAGCCAGGGTCGACTTCAGAACACATTAAACAGGATGAGAAGGGAAAAGTTCTGAAAACCCCAAATATTCTCAGTTTAGAGCTACTTCATGCAAAAGTCCAGATTCCCTCTTTAAATGCAGTAAATGTAACTGTACCTGACACAGAGAGAAGGAAGACAACAAATCCACTCACTGCTGCAGATAAACTCATATCTGCTCGTCTGATCTCTCTGTGAGGTTTCAGAGACAATAAAACATGTCAGCAGATAAAATAATGATGCACACAGGAGGTTTACAGTATCAGTCACATCTACAAACAATTCTACTTACAATGAAGACGGACGTCGTCTTGAAAGAAGCCGTTCCTCAGTTGTGAGTGAGCAGAAGGCAGATATCAGCCTCTTAAACCACTAGATGTACTTCCTCTTTAGCTTATTAACATACAACAGATGTGCCAAGTGACAGTCAACACCCACATCACACTAAAGTCGTGCTCTACACACATAGTTCAAGAAGACTGGTAGGATCTGATGAGGACACACAATGGTTTTTAAATGACTTTGGCTCATTAAGGTGGTTCAGATTGATAAACTGTGCAGAGATGTCCAACATGTAGATTGGGATTGAAAAAAAAAAATCACCTAACATCTGAAAAAAACAGCCAAACCTCACAGTGTGCAGAGAAACATAAAAACAAAACTATCTGCATGGCTACACACCACTGAAGGTAAGAGAGAAAGTGTCATTTGTAATTTGGGTGAACTGACCCTTTAAAGCAGACAGAGGAGGAAGCACTCACAGTGATGAAGCCTGAATGTGCCACACTTAAACATCCCCACTAGAGGGCAGTGAACCATCAGAGATACTAAATCAGGAGCCTGAAACAGCATTTTATCCTCCATCACTGAATGTTACATTCAGATTTACTTTATTTCACATTTTCATGACTAAGCAGTTCAGGAGTCCATAGTTTAATATATAACTACAAAACAGTCACCTGAATGGGCGAAAGAAAACACAACACAAAAACGTTTTTGTTTTTTATTGTGTTGCTTTTTTCTCTTACTCTCTCTTTTTTTGTTTTTTACTAGTTTCAATATCACAATTGGTTTTATTTCCAGTTATTCATACTGCACTACCATCACAGCTAATTATGACTGTTTGTCTTCATTTTCCTTCATTGCATTTGTTTCCACTTCACCTTGTTCTTCTCTGTATCAGTTCTATTGTGCTTTAATAAAAGTTTGGTTAAAGTTCTCACGGCTCATGTCCACACTGAGGTCACAGCCAGATGACACTGAGAACAGGCCAGAGACACTCCAGTTGTGAAAGTGCAGGATTGACACAGTGTCGGTCGACTGCAGACAGATCGATAATACAGTTACACTGAGTGAGTGAGGGGAAAGTGAAGACAACCGCACTCTTAAACAGACAAATAGTTAAGTTATGTTCAGAGTTTAGCGTGAGTTTCAACCCATCATCATCATCACATGAGTTTCGACAGTCCTTATTAATGTGGTACATCTTTTAAGTGATGGTGTCAAAGCAGTTTCGATGTCTCATCATGCACTTCTGTTCTTCACTGTTGAGAGGAGTAACAAAACTTCCTTTTAGATACCGGCTAGTGCAAACACTTCCAACGAGAAAGACATGAAATATAATCTTCTCTTTCGATGGAGTTAATAAGGTGTTGTAGTGTGGATGGAACAGGTTTGGTACCAGAACTGGTCTCTCACTCTACATCATGAAGTTGAGAAAGTCTGCATAGCAACAATCGAGCCATTTTTTTTGGCATCTGATTCACAATGCTGACTAAAAGTGTGAAGAGGAAGGAAGTCTGTATCATAACCGGCTGCTTCTGGTCTTCTGCTCACAGTCCTGACAACACGGGGAACGCTGCCGTTCAAGACAACTTCTTTCTACATTATCAGCGAAAGTGTTTGATTGGACGATATCTGGAGTAAATGACTTTTGGATCTGAAACCGCACAGAGACGAGAGGAGCGGTAATGAGTTTAACAGCAGCAGCAGGTGGATTTGTTGTCTTCCTTCTCTCTGTGCCAGGTAATGTATATCTACATTTACCCTGCAGGACTGTTAGCCTAAAGTGGGATTTAGAAAATGTTCAAAATATAATTAAAATAAATCTCAAGATGACCATTTTCCAAGTGAGTGTCTTTACTTAAACCCTATTTTTCTGTAGCTTTGCATATTTAGCACTCGTGGTTTCATAGTGGTGGTAACTAAAGAACCTCCTCTTAATACAGGAAACACCTCTCGGTCTCCTTTAACATGGATTATGAGAATTAATTGTTGTTTCATCAAAGACAGTACAGGCAGTAGATGCTGGTCGTTTGTCAGTACATTACACCAAGATCAACTCAGTGTTCTGGGTGGAGCTTCTCACTTGATTGACACTGAGATGCAGCCAATACCTGCTAATATTGTGTATGTGCATGTATAAGAAATGAAAAATATGAATTTTCAAGGGGCGGCAACCCTCGGACATCGTGGTGGACACCGGTGGTCAGGGAAGCCGTCCGACTGAAGAAGCAGTCCTTTAGGGACATGTTGTCCTGGGGGACCCCTGAAACAGTTTTGGGGTACCGACGGGCCCAAAGGGCAGCAGCCGCAGCTGTGGCAGAGGCAAAGCAGCGGGTGTGGGAGGAGTTCGGCGAGGCCATGGAGAGGGACTTTCGGGCGGTGCCAAAGCGCTTTTGGAAAACTGTCCGCCACCTCAGGAGGGGGAAACGGGAACCATCCAAGCTGTATACAGCAAGGTTGGGACCTTGTTGACTTCGACTGAGGAGGTCATAGGGCGGTGGATGGAGTACTTTGGTGACCTCCTGAATCCCACTCAGCCACCCTCTGTAATGGAGACAGAGCTGGAGGATGATGGGGTTTCATCGCCGATTTCCCTGGGTGAAGTCATTGTGGTAGTCAAACAACTCCACAGTGGCAAAGCCCCAGGGATCGATGAGATACCAGCAGAAAAACTAAAGGCTCTGGGTGTTGAGGGGCAGTCTTGGTTGACACGCCTCTTCAACATTGCGTCGGGGTCGGGGTCGGGGTCGGTGCCGAAGGAGTGGCAAACAGGTGTGGTGGTGTGTGCCAATTACAGAGGGATCAAACTACTCAGCCTGCCTGGGAAAATCTATAAATCAGCACCTCTAAATCTAAGGCCATGATTCTCAGTAGGAAACTCGCAGACTGCCTACTCCGGGTGAGGAATGTGTCCTTGCCCCAAGTAAAGGAGTTCAAGTACCTCAGGGTTTTGTTCATAAGTGAGGGGATGATGGCGCGTGAGACTAACCGGAGATTCGGAGCAGCGGGTGCGGTGTTGCATGTGTTTCCCCGCACAGTTGTGACGAAAAGGGAGCTGAGCCGGAAGGCAAAGGCAGAGTTAGCCGATGTGGCCGGGGAAAGGGAAGTCTGGGGCTCGCTGCTGAAGCTGCTGCCCCCGCGATCCGATTTTGGATAAGCGGTTGATAATGGTTGGATGGATGGATACATTTTCTTATAGATCTTATTGGCTTTATTTATTATGATTTGTGAAATGTTGTGAGCTCCTCAGAGGCAGTGCTCCCGATTCTTATCTTTACTGTCGACAAGCTAACACGGTTAGAGATTTCATATTTTAAGCCAAAATTTATCTTTCAAAAGGGTTTTATCAACTTGCTATCAGAGACATTAAAACCAGAGGTAAATCACCATGGTTGTCATTTTGGGAGCCGGGATGTTCGCTGCTAAGCTAGCTGGCTGGCAAGTTGTAGTTTCTTGCAGAGGCTTCTTCAATTCTAACTGAGTAGTGGGGAGTCGCAGGGTTTTAAACCCTGTGAGGGCGTTAACCCTTCGTTGAGGTCACATGTGAGTCGTTTGAGTCAACTGATGTTGATTCGATAATGGTTAGGAAAGGATGAACGCCTGAGTCGTACAATGTTGTCTCATTTTCTCACGATGGGATGACGTGAGAGCGAAAGCTTGGGATTAGTTCAGCTCTACATTAAGATGCTTCACAAAATATTAGAAATCTGTTGTTTGACGTGATTAATCTGATCTGGTTTCTGATGTTCTCTGTGTTACAGTGATACAGGGTCAGGATGGCTGGGGAGTGACTTACAGCTCTACTGAGATCTGTGCCTTAAAAGGATCAACAGTGGAAATGAGCTGCACGTACAGATACCCATCAACAGAAAATGCAGTTAGAGTTGAACAAGTGATCTGGTTTACTAAAGGAGATTCTCGTAATCCCTTTGATCTAAGAAGGGAATCAAGTTATGCAGGTCGTGTGCAGTATATCTGTGTTAACAACAACTGCACTCTGAGAATCACAGACCTGAGAGAGAGCGACTCAGCTGAGTACAAGTTCAGGTTCATAACAAACCAACCAGGTGGGAGTTATACTGGTTTACCTGGAGTCACTTTGGGTGTCACAGGTAAGATTTATATTTGTTATATTTCTTTTCTGCAAACCACAAATTCCTTATGTTGCAACTTAATGGTAATTCAACTCAATGTTCTGGTTCGGTTTAGGCACAAAAACCACTTGGTCAGGGTCAAGAAAAGATCATGTTTGTAGGCTACAAACACAAGAGTTCTCCTTAAAGTCTCCAGTGGTTTGTTGAAACACAGTCCTGAACTGTGGTCACTGGCTTGGTAGCCTTCTCACATGTAACTCCACCACCATCCCCTCCACCTCCAGAGAGAGTGAGGGCATAGTCTTGTAATGTGAACGTAGATAGGCACTTTCTGTGGCGAGGACAATATGATGCACAGGCTTATAACATGAACAAATCTGTGGTTTGCAGAAATGATAACTGCAATAACATTTTATCTGGGTGACTGGGCTGTGATCACATGACCTCAAGTGTACACTTTGGTTATGTCACGGTGCCTGAGCCAGCTCTGATGGCTGAGTGAGGACAAGTTAATGTGAGTGAAAGCTAAGAAAAAGGCTTTTTAGACTAGATTCTTTTCACCATATATTGTTTCCTAGGGGCAAAACAGAACATTGATGCGTAGATACTGTGAATGTGATTCTATATTAACATGTGTATGAATAAAAATCTAATTTTTCTTTCTTCTTCACAAATCCAGATCTACAGGTACAGGTGAACAGAGTCCAACCGGGTTTTATCAAGACTATGCTGAAGTGTCACAGTAATTGTCTACCTGACATTTCTTCTTACATCTGGTACAAGAATGGACAGAAAATTCAGGAAGGAAAATCTTCATATTCAGGCGACATTTATCCCACAGACAGCTACTCCTGTGCCCTTAAAGGACGTGAGGATTTTCCTTCTCCTCCAGTGTGTGAGTTCAGACTGTGCTGACACGTTTCACCTATTGCACAATGACGACATTTTAAAAATGATTGATCCCACTTCCCCTTTCTATATAAACACCAACTGTTCAGCATTGAGCTCTACAGACTCACTTCTCTCTCTCTCTCTCTCTCTGTTACAGTTGTGAATGATGTCACCTTCATGTTCTTTCATCTGTTTTATCTTTCAGGTGTTGATGGGCAATCCTGCAACAGAGTGACTCACATTGACAGAAGCATCTGTGCCTTCAAAGGCTCATCAGTGGACATTTCCTCCATGTACAACAGTCACAAACCTGTCGCATCTAAATTCTGGTTCAGTCCTGAACGTTCTCATCAGTGGCAGAGTCCTTCACAGCCTGAGGACCTTAGTGAAGACTCCCAGTTTGCAGGTCGTGTTCAGGTCCTTGAATCAGAGAGAGGACGCTCCACTCTGAGAATCACTGACCTGACAGAGAGTGATTCAGCTCAGTATCACTTCAAATTTACAACAGAAGGTTTTGAATGGAGGAGTAGTTTACCTGGTACAACTCTGACTGTCACAGGTACTGATGAACACACACTGATGTTATCTATTCTATATACATGTGTGTGTCACAGGATCTTTATTCATATCTAACAGTTTGATTTGAGTGTGTGTTCTGATAACGCTTTCTCAAAAATGATGTAGGCGTTTTCTTCAGTATGAGATTACTCTTTTATATAGAGGCGGCTGTGGCTCAGGGGGTGGAGCGTCTTGTTATCCAAGTCGCTGGTTCGATTCCCCTGGTCTGCATGTCGAAGTGTCCAAAGTGTCCAAGCTGCTCCTGATGTGCTAATCGGCACCTTGCATGGCAGCCACCACCATCAGTGTATGAATGTGTGTTTAAATTACTGTCAGTCGCTTTTGACAAAACCTGGTACTCATGTAAATATATACAATTTAACTGAGGAAAAAGTACAAAACTAATGTGAACAGTATTTGCAGTTTTAATATTGTGTGTGTACGTCTGATCGTAGTATCTATCAAAGAACAAATATATCCTTTCTTTCTTTCTCTTTGTTTGTTTGTTTTTTTCTTTCTTTCTTTCTTTCTTCCCAGATCCAGATGTGCAGGTGCTAGTGAGGCCTTTATATTCTTCCTCAGCAGTGCTGCAGTGTCACAGCAGCTGTCTCCCTTATCCTTCTTCCTACATCTGGTACAGAAGTGGACAGCTTATTCAGAGGACAACTTCTTCTTCTTACCCAGTCTACACTGATCCAGTCAACAGCTATTCCTGTGCCTTCGGAGGACAAGAGGATCTCCCCTCTCCTTCAGTCTGTAAGTTTACTCCTCAATCATTCACTGACACATTGCTGATGTTACTTTTCTTCATCACTTGATTAGAAAGTAAAGTGCTAAAAGTTCAAGATGTAATGGCCTGATAAATGACTGTGTATTCGGTCCTTCTGGTTCAATTCTTTTTATCTTTCAGGTGTTGATGGTCAGTCCTGTGCCAGAGTGATTTACACTGACAGAAGCATCTGTGCCTCCAAAGGCTCATCAGTGAACATTTCTTGCTTGTTCAACAGTCCTGAATCTATCACGTCCAAATTCTGGTTCAGTCCTCATCATCAGTGGCAGAGTCCTTCACGTCCTGAGGACCTTAGTGAAGACTCCCAGTTTGCAGGTCGTGTTCAGGTCCTTGAATCAGAGAGAGGACGCTCCACTCTGAGAATCACTGACCTGACAGAGAGTGATTCAGCTCAGTATCACTTCAAATTCACAACAGAAGGTTTTGAATGGAACAGTAGTTTACCTGGTACAACTCTGACTGTCACAGGTACTGATGAACACACACTGATGTTATCTATACTATATACATGTGTGTGTCACAGGATCTTCATTCATATTTAACAGTTTGATCTGAGTGTGTGTTCTGATACCGCTTTCTCATAAATTATGTTGGCGTTTTCTTTGGTCTGAGATTATTCTTGTATATTGAGGCAGCTGTAGCTCAGGGGGTGGAGCCAGCGTCTTGTTATCCAAATGTTGCTGGTTCGATTCCCCTGGTCTGCATGTCGAAGTGTCCAAAGTGTACAAGCTGTGATGTGCTAACCGGCGCCTTGCATGGCAGCCACCACCATCAGTGTATGAATGTGTGTTTGAATTACTGCCAGTCGCTTTTGACAAAAGCGTCTGCTAAATGTAAATATATACAATTCAATTGAGGAAAAGTACAAAACTAATGTGAACAGTATTTGCAGTTTTAATGCCGTGTGTGTACGTCTGATCGTAGTCTCTATCAAAGAACAAATATATCCTTTTTTTTCTTTCTTTCTTCCTTTCTTCCTTCCTTCCTTCCTTCCTAGATCCAGATGTGCAGGTGCTAGTGAGGCCTTTATATTCTTCCTCAGCAGTGCTGCAGTGTCACAGCAGCTGTCTCCCTGATACTTCTTCCTACATCTGGTATATAAGTGGACAGCTTATTCAGAGGACAACTTCTTCTTCTTCCTCAGTCTACACTGATCCAGTCAACAGCTATTCCTGTGCCTTCGGAGGACATGAGGATCTCCCCTCTCCTTCAGTCTGTAAGTTTACTCCTCAATCATTCACTGACACATTGCTGATGTTACTTTTCTTCATCACTTGATTAGAAAGTAAAGTGCTAACAGTTCAAGATGTAATGGCCTGATAAATGACTGTGTATTCGGTCCTTCTGGTTCAATTCTTTTTATCTTTCAGGTGTTGATGGTCAGTCCTGTGCCAGAGTGATTTACACTGACAGACTCATCTGTGCCTCCAAAGGCTCATCAGTGAACATTTCTTGCTTGTTCAACAGTCCTGAATCTATCACGTCCAAATTCTGGTTCAGTCCTCATCATCAGTGGCAGAGTCCTTCACGTCCTGAGGACCTTAGTAAAGACTCCCAGTTTGCAGGTCGTGTTCAGGTTCTTGAAACAGAGACAGGACGCTCCACTCTGAGAATCACTGACCTGACAGAGAGTGATTCAGCTCAGTATCACTTCAAATTCACAACAAGAAGCTTTGGGTGGAGGAGTAGTTTACCTGGTACAACTCTGACCGTCACAGGTACTGATGAACACACACTGATGTAAAACATCAACATAGAACATTTAGAAACAGTGAACATGTTGAAAATGATGGATCATCATGAGTTTGTGTAATAATTACTGTTGTGTTGGCACTAATGTTCACTGCTAGTTCTAGGAATAGTAACTGTTGTGTTGTCATGTGTGTACATCTATCAGTGATTTCTGTTAGAACCAGTGATAATAATATTGTTTCTTGTTCTCATATCCAGCTCTGCAGGTGCAGGTGAGCAGAATAACAGTCCACCAGTCTGATACTGAGGCAGAGCTGAAGTGTCACAGCAGCTGCAGTCCAGCTGCTCGTCTTTCCTACGTCTGGTTCAAGAACGGACAGAAAGTCATGAAGGAGGAAAGTTCTCTGTACAAAGACAGATTTGATCCTGGAGACAATGTCTCCTGTGCTTTGAAGGGACATGAGATGTACGCCTCCCCCTTACTGTGTGAGTTTGCTCTGATTTCTATCAAAAGTAACAATCTGGACTGTTTACAAAGAAATAAACCCTCTGTTCCTCACTTTGCTTCTAATATTTGCTTCTCCAGCTATTAAACAAATTTATGTTTTCTCCTCCAGATGCTCTGAGGATTCCCTCTGTGTCGGTGAATCCCCCGGGTGATATCATGGAGGGCAGTTCAGTGACTCTGACCTGTAGCAGTGATGCTAACCCAGCAGCTACTTACACCTGGTACAAGAAGAATGGAGATCCAGACCTTCACCCTCTCAGTAAAGAACCACAGCTTGTCTTCAGCTCCATCCAGTCCTCTGACTCTGGAGAGTATTACTGTACAGCTGAGAACGAGCTGGGGAGGAGGACGTCTGAATACATCTATATTGATGTGACATGTGAGTGATAATCATGATCGAAAGCTCTGTCTGCTTCACATCCACAGTCCGATGCTATAGTTCACTGAGAAGCTCCAGCGGTTGCTGATGGAGATCATTCAGTGTTCACAGTGTGTGGCTGATTTTATAACTTGTTAAATCATCTCCTCCAGATGCTCCAAAGCTTCCCTCTGTCTCAGTGAGTCCCTCTGCTGAGATAATGGAGGGCAGTTCAGTGACTCTGACCTGTAGCAGTGATGCTAACCCAGCAGCTAATTACACCTGGTACAAGGAGAACCATGAGGTTTTTCAAGGACAAGAAGGAAGTTATCATGTCTCCTCCATCGGCTCTGAGGACAGAGGGACCTACTCCTGCAAGTCTGAGAATCAACACGGCAGTTTAATCTCTGAGTCTGTTCAAATTGATGTCCAGTGTGAGTATGAAACATTAGTGCTTCTGTTAGTCCAACGATGAATTTACAAGAAGGGATTAGTGGGTTGACAGTTAACACTGTCCTAGTACATAACATGTTATATAATGAATCGTCTCCTCCAGATGCTCCAAAGCTTCCCTCTGTGTCAGTGAGTCCCTCTGCTGAGATAGTGGAGGGCAGTTCAGTGACTCTGACCTGTAGCAGTGATGCTAACCCAGCAGCTAAATACACCTGGTACAAGGAGAACGAAGACTCACCAAAAGCATCAGGACTGAACTTCACCATCACTGACTTCAGAGCTGAACACAGTGGAAATTATTACTGTGAAGTCCAGAACAGAAGAGGAAGAAATAAAACCACAGTACATCTGACTGTGGCAGGTGAGTTTCCATTCACTCACACAAACACTGCAGCAGATGCACAATAATGCAGGTGGTGGGAACCTCCTGATGTAACCTTGTTGTGAAACTCATCAGGAAAAAAACTGCACGGGGCCACGAGTAATGTGATGTAATCGCAGTGGTCATGTGTTGTCTTAATCTCGACAAATGACACAATTTTTGCCAAACACAGAGGTCGTGTTACAAGTAAAATCAAGTGTGAATCTGCATCTGTAATATTTGAGGTCATACTCTATCTCTATTCATACCTTTGACGAGGGATGATCTTGACTCAGCAGATAAATATGGATTGTTTCATGTTGTCGCTCTTTGAGGCCCTAAACATCCTGAACAGCCTGATTCACTGTCAGCGTTGTCGTTTCATCACCACTAACTAGGAACATGGAAGTCAACAGCTGCTGGAACAATAACAGCTCTCATCCTGGCCGTCATACTCCTCACTGTCTTCCTATGGATCAGGTAAGCGGTTCCCTTTCAACGAGTCAGATTACATTGAATTACAACACTGTAGTCAGCAAAGTAATCTGGAAAAAACTGGTGAAGAAACATGTCGCTGGACAGATTTTCTAAACCACTTTTTTGGAAGTTAAAATAAAAGTGAGCACAAACTAAATGTCAGTGAATTTCATCATCGTATTAAAAAAGGAAGTCAATCTCTAATCTGTGATGGATGTTTATGTTCAGTTTGGGTGATGGTTCCAAATTTAGGTAACCTGGAGGTCAAAATAACCATTCATTTCTTCTTTAATTCTCCTAACCAGAAAAAAGAAGGCGTCCAAACAATCATCTGAGCCCGGAGAGAGAGCAGACCACAGGGAACAGGTGAGGAAGAAGAACAAAACAACTCTGTTCAGACGGCCTCCACATCCAAAAGCTTTCTTACTTTTAGTATTTTACTTTTCTGGGTTGCTTCTGTGTCAGGAGTCTGGTGCATCTCTCAGCTGTCTGAACACACTGTTTTGACTGATTTTACCATTTGCACCATATGTTTTAAAGACTATAACATACTGATGGTAAATGTGTCTAAATTTACAGTAAACATTAAACTGTGAAAAATAAATAGTACTCCCTTGAGTCCCCAGACTCCCTTAGAAAGCACTACATTTTAAGACTTGCTGCATGACAGGAAACTGAATATTTTGTGAAATGCTGTTTTTAACTAATTCTTAAGAATTTTGTCCCTCTTGTTAATTCGCAACCGTTTTACATGAAGACATTTCTTTCCTAGTACAAAAAACATTGTTTTCCATTTGTTCCAGCGATGTTGGTGTGTATTTGCATATAAAGCAGGAAAGTGAGATCTCACAAGAGACTCTGGTTAGATGTATATTAATATTTTAAACTGCTGTTATCTTGCTTGTGCAGTCTCTACCTAATCAGAGACAGCTGTGCAACCATCAGGATGACCTTCACTACGCCAGCGTACAGTTTACTCGGAAGCCCACAAATTCTCTCGACTCCAGCGTCCGACCAGCTCCATACGACAGACACGAGGAAGAAGACACGAGTGTTGAGTATGCTGCCGTCAAATTCAATCATGGCAGTAACGACCCGAGGTGAGCAGCAACAGGAACATTATCAAACTACCACCTCGTGGATATATGTCAAGCAATGTTGGCAATGCTTTAAAGAAGGTAGAGCTCCTAAGAAGCTACAACACGGTACCTCGACCTCCAACATATAATCAGTTTACGCTCGGGTCCAAGTGTTGGTTTGAAGAAAATCCCTCAGTGCATTCCTGAAATACTGTCTTCACAAGATTTGAGGTCAAACTGACCTTTGACCACCAAAAGGTAATCAGTTCATCCTTGAGTGGAGATCTGTGCAAAGTCTGCAGAAATTCCTCAAAGTGTTCTTGAGATATCGTGTTCACAAGGACGGCACAAAAATATAATGTGCTATCATCGGCGTAGAGGCGTAACAAACCAAACACTGGTTCTCACAGGGGCTTTTTGTGCTTTTTTTACTGGCCACCATCAGCATAAGAGAGATACCACAAAATCTTACACACTTGTCTTTTAATAATAACACTTTTATTCTAATAATTTCATTAATTGTTGCATTGTCCCTCTTTGGCAATTTGCATAATTTTAATATCTTATCTGTAGAAGTCTCTAACTCATTTTTGTCTTTGAAAAGCAGAAATCAGAAGTCCGCCGAGGAGGATTCAGATCCACTGTACAGCACAATCAACGAACTGCGCTGAACCCAAAGGGCCTCAACACCCTGGTATTTATGTGAAGTAGTTAATTTATAAAGATAACCAGCCATATAAGATATGTTTGTTAGGACAGACCTGTTAAAGAAACAGACAAGTGTAAACAGAACAATTAGTAAAGTGTGGCTCAATGTTTTTGGTATGGCGCTACAGAACACCTGCGTGTTATAAAGTAAAGAAATGGGATTTGAAGTATGTTTGATTAAACTTGTTCAGTCTAACAAGACAGCAGGCACTGCAACCATTTGACTATTGTGTTTCGTTTCCTTTCTATGACAGCTACAGTACCCTTGAAGAGGCAGTTCGGTGTATTCAGTTCTTCCTCATTCTCCTTTTCATCACAGTAGCATAAAAACTCATGTTTCTATAAATAACTCCACTTTCAGTTCCTCTTTCCACAACGAACACACATCTTGTAATCTGTCCGTACTCAGAGTTAAAATGATCACTGACACCTCTACAGGCTGCAGCCGTTCACAGACAGTTCATACGCGGCGTCATCCAGGCTCTTGCATTTAGCTTCCAGCGTTGAGTTGCTGGAGCACTCTGCAGACGAGGGCCAGCGCTCCACCCAGGTGTCCTTCCCCAACATGTAGATGTATCTGACAGAGAGCGAGCGAGAGGGAGGAAAGACAGGACGGGTTAGTTCAGTTTGTTCAAACAGATCAGAAGGTAGGCTTATGCACCTCATCTCGAAAGGGCTAGAATGTGCTTAATTGTTTTATAACTCAAAGCTCATCCGATGACAATTCACCCAGAACTTTCCTCATTTAAGTTTGTTGTAGTTCTACTATTAAGACATATTTACCTAGATCTGTGGTGCTCAATTATTTCATACAAGACCAAATAACATCTAGATGTAATAGAACTATCAACACTACACAGAGTTACATTTGGTCACAAAAAGTGGATTTTTGTAAATGGAAGATTCTTCAGTTAAAGATATTATTTATTATTTTTAAAGGGCCACTATGTAGTTTTGGAGAAGAAAATGTTCCATGCCAAAAACTGGCATAAAAATACAATATCTCAGGGGCGCAGCTTAGCTCAGTCGGTAGAGCGGGCGCCCCATGTTTAGAGGCTCTGTCCTCGCTGCAGCGGACCTGGGTTCGAATCCCGGCCCGGGTCCCTTTACTCCCCGTCTCTCTCACCCTGTTTCTTGTCACCCTCTTCATCTGTACTATCAATAAAGGCCAAAAAAATAATAAAAAAAAATACAATATCTTAAATACATAGAAAAAACCATGTGTATATGTATATTTAATTGAAAAAAACAATAAACAGTGGAATCATGGAAACAAACTGGTATTTAAGGGTTTCAGATCATGAAAATGAATCAATATTTTGGTCGTTATTATCAGGACTGATATAACCCAGTTAAAGTTGAATTAATACAAATATATAGTATTTTTAATGGCAGTTTTTATACATGGAACATTATTATATAACGTATAACACTGGTATAACATTTGGGAAACACTGTTCTGTCGAATAACCGTTAATAAAAACTCTGTTTTGTATAACTCGGAACCTACAACTATCTTTTGTAATGCAATAAACAACATTATTTTGTGTGTTTCTGTTTTCCTTTGCTCTCCCTACTTGTTGGTGTCGCTGTCAATGTTCCACTGGTCCTCTTTGGGCCCCATGATGAGGTACTGGGAGCCCTGCTCCAGGTTGAGTCCATCTCTGCAGTTTCCGTGAGACATGAAAAACCTTGTCTGGCCCGCTTTAACTCCGGCCTCCACACCTGATGGTCGGAGGAAGGGGTTCAGATAATATGTAGCTGCAACAGAGTCTCAAAGCTAACAAGTGTGACTCCGTCTGATGAGTTATTTTGATCACATACTTGGCTGGTTGTTTGGAAATCTGCATTGTGAGGCCTTAAGTATCTTTTGTTATTAGCAGACAATCTATAGTTTTAAATAAGTGCGGTTGAAAAGACTCACCCATCTTGATAACTTGTGTGATCTCCATTTCGTATTTGTCGTAATAACTCTGGCTGACATTCAGCACCTTCACCTGGAAAACTGAAGCACGAGAAAACATTTTTGTACGAGCATGTAAATACTGTTGAGGCGATGACACCTGCAGATTTGTTGATGATGTTTTTGCTGCAAAGATGACAGATCCTGACCTTTCTTCTGTCTTCTATTGTTTCTTTTATAACATAGATCATTTCCCATTTCTGTTTATATTTTCCTGAACAGATTTATGAATCATTTCTGCATCCAGCTTTTCATTTTTGTGTGATACGGAAGTAACTGTTGATCTTTTCTCTGCATATTGTTCCAGACATTGCAAATAGTTCATCTTAATGTTATCCTCTAACTTATTTGTCTGTGATCAGTCAAGATAACATACTGAAGATGACATTTTTTGTATCAGTACATGCATGTTCAGCTGTGTGTGTTGGAAGAAGTTGGGAGTGAATCGTACCGTGGTGTAAAGTCGCGCAGGCAAACGTCTCTCTGTCTTTGTTGGGAAAGATTTCAGTGTCGGTTTTGGAGACACAGCAGTCACCTGGAGATTAGAAGTGAATGAATAATACATTTTAAAAACCCAGACACCATCAACACATGTCGGCTCGTGCTGTGCCGCAGACACACTTTACCTTGCGCGCAGCGGCAGACGTTGTCCCTGCAGATCTTAGTGAGCTCCTCTGTGTCCTCGCTGGGAGTGTAGGTACGACTGCAGCGGTGATCTGTGAGCAGAGACACAGTATGACAGTATTTTTATAAACCTACAGTTTCCAGATCTATGATTGCTGTCATCTGACTCTAAAACACTAATATATCTAAATGGATGGAGCCAGTCAAAGCTGTAATATGATGTTCTGGACGTGCTCTCAGACCTGGGTTGTAATACTCGTAGACGGTGACTGAGGACGGCTGGAGGAGACCAACTTTGAAGTTCTGCTGAAGCCTGAATATCAGGATCTCTGGCACTTTATGAGACACCTGAGAGGAGGACAGGGGGAGGATGGAAGCATGGCTTACTGTTACTAGAGAAGCTAATCAACAGAGTTATCTGTGTAAAACATGCAGGCCATTTGGAAAATAATCACATGACACAGCCACAAAACATTCCCCCTGGTGTAAAACAGGTAAATCCGACTGCTGTCTACAGGGTTTTACCTTGAACAGGTGGATGATCAGGGAGCCTCTGTCACTCAGGTTATCAACAATCTGGAAGTTATTGATGTAACGGTCCACTGAGTTGGACAACTGTACAAAAACACACAGAACCAGAGTTAGACGCCATCATCCTGAACTTTTTTTCGTTGGACGTTGCTCCTCCTCCACATTCTCTTCTGGCCTTACATACAATAGTGGGGATATATTCAACAAAAGCAAGCTAAACTTTAAACTGGATCCTTTCTATCCTGGAAAACTTTCTGTCTCATTGTTCAGCACTAGTTGTAGAGGCTGATTACCATCTCCAGGTCTGAGTTTTCTGGGGTGAAGCCAGTGGGCAGACTGATATCCAGAACAACCATCCTGACATCTCTGGGTCCTAAAGACCTGTGGGATAGGAAGAGACCAGCACTGATACATTAAACTAAACCTGAGAGGATGTCAACACAAAGACAGCCTCCAGTTCAGCTGACGTTCATCAAACATGAATGATGGACCACGACAAGATACATCATCAGTCAATTAACATCTTAACTGAGCTTGAATTTAAAGTTACTGTGTTTGGTCTTTTATTCCCTTTAAAGAACATACATGTCAGACAGTAACTGACCTCACTTTGATGGTGATCTGGTAGGACTTTTCTACATCTGCTGGAGGCTTTTCTGTCGCGGAGTGGAGAGCAAACATTATTCCATGTACAGAGGTTGGGAGTGCTTCACAACGCATATAAAAAGAAAAAAGACTGACTCACCACTGGATTCCTCGATAGTGACGTTGAGCTCAAAGTGGTTGCAGGGAACTTTCTCATCAACCTCGTGCAGCTGGTTGTAGTAGGTCACAACCTTCAGTCATGGTCACAGGAGAGGACACCGAGGAGAGAGACAACAGAAGCAAAATCAGCCAATACAACCATAAAACATTATATCCAAATAAAAGCTTTGTGTAGGAAAATGAACCACTTACAAACCAAATCCTGCTGTGTTCATGTGTTTTGTTTTAACGCTGTTAAACTTGTTTTGTGCGTGTGTGTGTGGACTGCTGGTCCTTTTGTGGGAAAGTGTGCCCCCTTTCGTTGTAACTAAAAGTCACATGGAAAGCTTCAGCAGTCAGTGAAGGATGGAGGTTGCCTGAGAATAGTTAGGTTGGCTTTAAACAACTCTAACAAACATTAATTAATGAATAGTCTGATCACGTTTTTTCTAAGTACTCCTCTGGATCATAAGTGTGCACAGAAGGATTTTACTTTGTGATTCTTGGAGAGACAAATAAAGTCATCAAACTAAATTCTCCTGCCTCCTTGTGGTCTGTTTGTGAGTAACTCTACTGTTGAG